>PVIR01011089.1:0-48347 GCA_004026965.1 Petromus typicus | reverse complement strand
GTCTAGGGCATTATAACATCTGAGAGCAGCAGCCAAAGAGGTCATAAACTGAGGTAGATTTTCATCTTTTGAGTAGTTTTTTTAGGTCTATTTTAACTGTCCCAGGTGCTGTCTTGTGAAGTCCCCCAACCAAGTTATGGCCTTTGCAAGCCAGCCATTGTCTCTCTTCACTTTGCCAGTTAAAATCCCAGGCTATTTTGACCTGACAATGGCCACAGGACCCTCCCGAAGATTAGGCTGAAGGTATCTGCTGTTATCTGCAGTGGGGTGGGCCAAAGATCACATGCATTCTCATACCTCAGGCTGGAGAATAAAAGATAGAATAACATTTGGTTCATCCCAAGTAAGGTCATAGGACTGAGTGAGATATTGAAAGTTGAATATACCCAGAAAGGTCTGTGAAAAAGAAGCCTAAGTGTTGATTGTTCTGAAAGAGATCTGACAGAGAAAAGGGAATATCAACTCAAATTATTCCCTCTGCTCCTGCCACCTCTCACAGTGAGAATTAGTGTGAGGGAAGAGGCACTGAGCCATAGTCCAGACTGGGGATGGGGCAGAGTTGGAGTGGGCAGAGCAGATGGAGAGGGCCAGGTTCAGAGGGTGGTGTCAGGTAGATGGGGGTTTTGGCAGGGAGAGCAGCAGCGGAGGATGAAGCTGGGAGCTGACTAAAAGTGCAGGAGGCTCAGAGAGGAAGGGAGAGGCAACTTCAGCAGGAGGCTCTGGAGAAGGAGTGCAGTAGTCCCTGTGGTCACAGAAGAGGGCTCTGAGGGGGGAGGGGAAACAGTCTCAAGGGACACAGGAAGAGAAACGCAGATAGGAGGGAAGGAAATGAATTTGAGAGACTCACAACGTGGGAATGTTACAAAGTGTAAAGAATGCCTGAACATAGGAAACGTCCACCCTTTTCTCAGTCTCTGGCAGTAGTTGTCTAAGTCCCGAAGAATGGAGAAATAAAAAGTTCCCTTCTCTGACTATTGAGAAACCTTTTTTATATTATATTGTAGTCATGTAGTGTTATATAACATCAGGCATTTAGGCTTTGGATCAAGGTACAGGCGGAGAGGTTCTTTATAGGAAGTTATCAGGCTAGAGGGGAGGAAAGAGGAACAGAAGGAAGACTTTGGGAGGGGCAGAGAGATCATTCTCTCCTGTCCTGCATGGAAGGGCAGTGACAGGGTCAATAACAGATGTTTCCAGCTGTGGACAAAGTTGTGACAGAATGTGGGTGAGTAGCCAAGACTGGTCATCAGGATTGGTCAAACACCAGAGGGAAGGACAGTTCTTTCCTGAGATTTCTGAGACCAATACTAGATTTAAAATGACACAGAAAAGCAAGCTGGACTTCTCTCTGTCCTGGTGGGTGAGGGGAGGGAGAGAGAGAAGCTGAGGAGGAGAGAGCTTAATCACGGAGCAGCTGCAGCTGGAGCCATTGCAGCAGGAATGGCAGCAACAATGGCAGTGACTACACACCGAAACTATGATGTAATAACTCAATATTTAGACAATAAATGATAGATTTAGCTGTTTAAATGAAAAGAAATACAAGAGATAGTTAAAATCATTTATCTCAAGTATTAGTCTGCTAAAAACAATGACAAATTCGAATCATTTATAGTAAAATTAATGCAGCTTGCAACGATAATGTTAAATGAAATATCAGACAGACAAGCTTAAATATCACATGGTTTCTGTTACATGAGGAACCCAAATATAAATGAATATATGAATAAATAAATATAAATATAAATGAATAGAAATATAATACAATAATATACAATTATTTGTAATTATTATTTTATTATAATTATAATTATAATTATTTATAATTATATAAATAATATAAATATAAATGAATAAATGAAATATAATGTTAAATGAAATATCAGACAGACAAGCTTAAATATCACATGGTTTCTGTTACATGAGGCACCCAAATATAAATAATTCTAGGAGAAAAATAAAAGATAAATAAGAAGAAATAAGGAGACAGATTTTTTGCAAATGGGAAAAAGACCAAGAGATGAGGGCAGATAGAGGAGAGGAGATGGGTGTAGGAAGAAGTCCGATGTGTTATGCTCATGTACCAATTCTCTGTGATGAATGCAATCATTATGTACTGCAAATATGCACCAACAAACTAAACACTAAAATTCACTGCAAAAATAAAAGGAAACCTATTGTGTTAGGAGAAAAATGATCTGATAAATTTACATCTATCTTTGATTATAAAGAAGTCCTAATTACATAGCAATGAAAGAGGATGTTCTTAAAAAGGCACCCGAAAGACAAAAGCTGCAATAAACATCACACCTGATGGTGACATTTTAAAAGTATGCTCTCAAAATGAGAAGCGGTGACAATCCACTGTCTCCGCTTTTATTCACTGTTCAGTGGTTTTTCCATGGGACCAAGCAAACTGAACAAAGAAAAAGCTACTGGAAAGATGAAAATGATAATCATTCATAATTATCTCTGTTGAAGACTCAAAAGAAAGTACAGCTAAATCATTCAAAATGATGAGTTTAGTGAAATTGGGCACAAAAAGTTTAATGTTAATAGACTTTACTAATAAGGAAATGCTTTAAAACATAATTTTAAAAAGATCTACCTACAAATCATCATAAAATATAAATAAGAGAATAAACCTGATAAAAGGTATATTTGTGAGAAAACTGTTTTGTAAATAGGAGTTTTAAATAAATTAAAGTATATATTAATTTTAAGTGCATGGGTTGAATTCTCAATGTTAAAAGGAAGTTAATTTTCCCTGTGCTTATGTGCATATGATTGAAAATACTTTTTCAGTCAAAATTCCAACAAAAGTTTGTAAAACATGACATTGATTTGAAAATTGATGGGGCCAACCATTAGCCCAATTTAGAGGGCCAATAATAAGCAAAATGTTGTTGAAGAAGAGCATTATAGAGCCTTACTAAATAGCAGCATCAGAACTATAATAATGAAAGCAATTTGAAACTGGCCCGGTGATAAATTGATCAATGCTGTTGAATAAAGAAACAAGATACAGATGTTTGTGTTTGTGGAAACCCAAGACTGTACTGTGCATCAGCAAAGACTCTGAAAATGACTGCTGGAATAACTGACTATATACAGGGAAAGTCGCAGGCATTTGTGAAAATAAATTTCAAAAATTAAAAGGCACAGCTATGAAACATTTAGAAAGCATAGGATAATATCTGTAAGACTTTAGAGATGGGCAGAAACAATTATTAGAAAACAAAAGAGAAAGGAAAAAAGAAAATGTAAAGAAGACAGCAAAACTTGGCTACCTATAAAGGAGGATATGTTCTTCAAAGGACACAGTATAACAGAAATATACTCTAAAATTTAATAGATAGGAGCAATAGATAGGGCTGAGAAAAGGTAAATATTCATAAAATTTGAGAACCACACATAAAGCTCCATGAGAGTGGAGAGTGTCATTCATCAATGAATTCACCATTTTTCCTCTCTTCTACCACTTTAGTACTGTGAATATTCCCTCCCAGTGTCTGGCCTCATATGTTTGTTTCTGTGTGTTTGTGCACATGTGTAGGTACTGAGACTGTAATGCATGTACCATTTTGGATATACGTTTTTTCTCTTTTTTTGAGACAGCGTCTCAATTTTTGTAGTTCAGGCTGGCCCTGAGCTCAGACTTGAACTCACTGCCATCCTCCTGCCTCTGCCTCCCGAGTGCTGGGATTACAGGCATGAGCCACCATGCCCGGCACTGTGGTATGTGGTTCTGATTGCTGGTGGGCATGAGTCTCCACACCCAGCATTGTTGTATTTAGTTACCTGGGATCGAACCCAGACCCTTGTGCTTGCAAGGCAGGTGCTAGAACAACTGAGCTAACTCCCTGGCCCCAGAATATATGGTTTTTTTTTTTTCCACTTAAAATAATATTGTGGCCTATCATCAAAACTTTTAATTATTCCGCTAAAAAAGTAATGCTTAAGAACCCCACTCTAATTTATATATTTGTCAATATACACTCATTTACTTCTTCTCTTTCACTTAGAAAATTACATTATTATTTGTTTTTTGATATCATAACTATTTCTTCAGGATCAATTGATAGGGAAGGAATACTGGGACAAAGAATTTGATAATTTTAAGCTTTTTTTTTCACATTGTCTAATTACTTATAAGAAAAGTTGCAACAATTCATGCTTTCATGAGTATTATATGAGACTTCCTATCCAGTTCATTCTTTAATAAAAATCTTGAACATTCTGAAACATGTGTCACATATGGTAGTCATGGCTGCAAATGGAAAACGGAGAAGGAAGAGGGGTAGTTCCTCTTCCTGTGAAAGACCTTGTAAAATCAGTCAACTCCAGTCTTACAGATCCTAATGCTTTCAGTCATAAAATACAAACTTTATCACAATCACTAGCATTTTCTTAATGTGTATTAGATCACCATACAGTCAGGAACCAGATCTGTCACTGTAAGGTTTTGATATATTGTTTCAGTGTTCTTTAGAAAAAATTTCCTTGTCTGTCCATCATATGGCATTATTTGTATTAAAAATTAACATCAAATTTACTTTCCCATGAGAAATAGCATAGGCTTAAAATATCATCCAAGAATAATTGTTCCCTAAGTAAATAACTGTGAGTGATAAAAATAGCCTTAATTTATATGGACATAAAAGTTAATGGGAAATAGTCTATGTCAGAATTCTGGGCTCAACAAGCTGTTTTTTAGATTGTTTTTGAGTTATATGTCTCATTTCCTGGGTACACTGAAAGCAGTTCACAATGAGAGAAAGTCAAGGGAAGATTTGCTATAGTAGAGTGAGGAAACTCTGCAGGATCAGTTTAACAAAAGGCCTGGCTACACTGTTGAAAGAGGCCATGAGAGAGTTACGCTAGATAATAATCTAAATTTACCTCCCAAAACTTGGAATCAATAAACTATTGAAATTCTCACTCTCTAAATGTAGACTAAAGTGCCCTGGCATCTGCCTTCTCATCCCCATGGAGATGTTATGATTCACATCTGGTTGCTGGCAAGCAAAGCTTGGCATCCAGGACATGACCACGCTTTCACCCTTCTTCTACTCTCAATAATATTTCATGGCTGTACTCCAGGAGCTTATAAATTTTGTTTGTGTACTTCTCTTTTTATCTCCCCTTTGCAAAAAGACTTTAATGTATATAAGAGCAGGCATTATTATTTAGATTTGTATCAATTTTTTCTCTTCAGTTTTACATGTGGAGTTGTAGTGTATGTGTGTGGGGGGGTTGCTGTCAAGAAAAATGAAGGGTGTGTTAATAATACTAAATGCTTGAATTATCTTGATCTCACTTAAAAGGAGAATCTACATCATCCTTATTTTAATGAAAAGTAAATGTTATCTATCCCCTTGTCAATTTATAAAACATTGCAAGCAAATACCAGAACCTATTTCTTATGTTTTATCATTTTTATTTTTGCTAAAAGACCCTGTACTAACTGGTTTTCTTTTTTTATTGAAAAATCACCATATAAGAATGTTCACTTACTCCCTCATTGGGAAAGAATTTCAGTTCACACTTCGTGCGCACCTCAGATGTGTAGAGCACCTGTGATTCAGCAAAGAGATCTTGTTCCAGAGCTGCTCTCTTTCGTATGGTCTACCTGAAAGCCTGGCAGGGATGTGAGTAAGCATCTGGGGCCCAGAGTCCTCTGCTAAGTGCCAGATGTTTACAAGAGAGTTTTAAGAAATGACAGCTGCCTGCCACTTGCAGATCTTGGGCCCCGGAGATCTGTAAAAAGTTGATTTGGGGCCTGGTCTCTCTATTGCTAACTTACAGTCTAGGGTACAAACTGCTATCAATAAATGAAGACACACTCTCTGAGGTCATTCATCTGAGAATGCTGCTTAGCTCTATGCCCCATATCTGAACTGAAATATTGCTTGCACCTATTTTCTTATTGACCCTATGTCTTAATATAACTACATGTAACAGGTGTGATTGATTTGTTTTAAATCGGACTGAATTTTGACTGTGATTGAATTCTACGCCATGATATGCTGTTTAATATCTAACAACTGACTGGATACATCAGGTGAAGAGTTGAAAAGTTCTGATGAAGTTCAATAATTTTCTTGGTATAAACAGACAGTTACCAAATTATGTTGGTGCAGAAAAATATTCATACAACTATTTTGTTCTTCATTTGCAATGCCATATATAATGAGTGAGAGAAGATAGTCAACAGTGAATTATAGAATAGGCTGGTAGCTGATTTTATCCAACCACAGTTTAATCTCAGTGTTCTGAGCACATCTGAGGTAGGCAAGACTAACCTATGATGTTCTGTGAGTTAAGTGTATGAAGTGCATTTTGACTTAAGGGGAGGAATACCTGAACTCCAGTTGTCACCTATTTGTAAGTTTAAAAGTAAGAACAATTAGTGCAGAATTGTGAAAAGACACTCAATCAGGTCTTGTGAGTTGGTACTAGCTGGTTCCTCACTGACTTTGGATTAGCTGGGTCACTTTTCAGTGCCAGATTCACCAGCAACAACTGGTTGTATTTTTATTCATTAAAATGCAATGGTTGAAGGAAGCATTTCTATTTGCATTTTGATTACTCTAGTTGTTCAGCTACAATACAACTTTTTACTTTATAATTTAGACTTTTAAAGATATTACTTTTGTAAATATTGACAAAGGAATAAAAGTTTCAACCCAGTCAGTTCTGCTAACTCAGTAAATATCTTTAGATGCATAAAGGTGAAATCATTCCATTTCTGTGCCACTAAGATCTGTCTTTTTGGAGTTGGGTATTGTGATGTCTCCAACTTTTCTTTTCTTCTCAAAATCAATTCAGCTATTCTGCATCTTTATGCTTTCATATAAATTCTAAAATAGTTTTTTTCCTACTTCTGTAAATAATGTCATTGGTATTTTGATGAAGATTGCCTTGAATCTGTAAGTCCCTATGGGAAGTATGCTTATTTTACCAATATTTATTCTTTCAATCTGTTAAAATGTATCAGACTGGAGGACATCTTATTAGGTGAAATAAGCCAGGTATGGAAAGAAAATACCATCTGTTGTCACTAATTGGTGGAAATTGGAAAAAAAGATCAACCTCATGAAGTAGTGGTTACCAGAGACTGTACATGTTGGGGGAAGGGGATCCAAAAGAGTTTATAATATCAGACATATTAGTTCTAGTGTTCTCTAGCCCAAGGTAAGAATAGTCTATTACAACTATGATACATTTAAAATAACTAAATAAGAAAAATCTAAATATTCTCAACACATAGAAATGATTGTTCGAGAGAAATGCTAATTACTCTTAAATGATAACTATACATTCTATACCTGCATTGCATTATTTTATTGTACACTAGAAATATATAAAATGTCATGTCGATAAATAAATAAGTTTGAACTTTTGTTTTACTAAACAAAAGTATTTCTTTGAATTTTCTTTAATCTTTCTTCTTTTTTCACTCATAGGGAGATAAATTCTGATATTATCTAGGAGGCAATATACAAACATGTGGGAGACTGGATAGTAATATTGAACTGTGCGGATCCTCTGCATCTCTGTGTATCTTCCCCAATCATAACAACCCTAGAGAGAACGAATGATATTGTTTAACTCATTCTATTGGTTTCAGTAGTTGTTGCTCTGTGGCAGAGCAATAGGGTATGGAACTGAACTACAACAGCTCTGACTGAGGCCTAATCACCCCAGTGCTGGTCACAGGCACCAGCTGACCTTGGATGAAGAGACTTGGCATTTCCTTCTGGTCTCAGGGGCAGGGTCAGCTCACTTTAGCCAGTCTTTTCTGAGCTGACTCCAGACTTAACTGGCTTTGAACCAACTTCTCAGTAGGGAAACATCTCATTAACTTTCTTCAACCTTCCCCAACTTTATTCAGACATTTTGACAAACCATTTTTATCTTTTCTCATTGAACTACCCTGTCTGGATGCTTATTTCATATGTACACAGAGCTGATAAATGGCTGTTTAAACTTCATATATTGTAAATTTTGAGGAGTAGCATCTTATTCCTTAGTCTTTAGTCTAGACTAGTGAGAGCAAACACTTTAGAGCTTTCAGTAATACAAAGAGCCCACGGTGACATACGTGTCATAGGCTCACCACCACTGGTCTAGACTAAGGGCATCGCTAAGGCTTGGAGCGATTCAGCTGATACACAACAGAGAAGAGATACAGGGTAAATACACATGCGATGTGTTCTAGTAAGCATCAAGGCCCCTAGCTGACCTCCATATGAAAGAGGGCCCCCTACAATCCAGTGCAGCAGTGCGAGAGTTCAGCTGGGAAAGGCAAGAAGGACTAGAGGCCGAGTTGCCATTTGATGTTTTACTAACTATCAGTAATTTTCACCTTAATTTTTGATCTGATATTTTATCTCATCACTTCCAGCCCTGACTTGTGCCCTCTTAGCTGTGCTGAGCTGCAATTACTCACTACATTTGACTTTATTTATAGGATGTCTAAAATCTTGTGCTTCAATCTTAAGGTTCCTCAAAGTCCTATGAGCTGGCTGCGGAGCTTCAAAAAATAAAGGAAAGACAAAATTGTAAGGAAACAAGTCCTTGGATAAACCTCTTGTCTCATCCTGGTGAAGACATACTTCACTTTTAGTCAGTGTCACATGTGGGAAAGAGAAAAGAAGCAATAAGAACTCATAAATCCTTCCTAGTACACACAAGGTCTTAATGATGCTGCTCTGAACACCAATTCCTTGAAAAAACAAGCTGACCACTTACCCTAGTAATACTGCCTCTACTTAAGAGTTTAGGAGGAATCCATGATCAAATTAATTTGGAAATTCAGAGTGTCAGAATGACTGAGTTGGATATGGAAATGAGGTGTCTATGGACTGTGGTGGAGGCAGTTAGTTTTGTGGGACACTTGATTTATGTTTCCCCAAAGAGCAACCAAAGCAGGTCCTAAAGATCTATCCCCCGGTACTCTTTCCTTTCTGTTTATTACACAGTTGAAGGCCATACCCTTGAGTTCCTGGCCTCACTGATCTGGAATAATCTGGCTAGGAGATGATGACACAGTGAACTATCATCAAACCTTTTTAAGCAATAATGGCAGGGAAAGCAGTAAGAATTTAGGCAACCTCAATAATCCAGAATGCCAGACAACCCTACATAAGTAATACCTTTGTAGTAGTCTCCCCAACTATCCAGTTCTCTTGGAATTGACCATTTCTTAGTTCAGAAAGTTTAAAAGTAAGAATTCCTCATAAGTTGAGATACAGATCATTTTTCTAGAACAAGATAACTTATATTAGGTTTCAGAAGAATTATGAATTTAAATATTAACTCTTCACTATGGCTTGCTTTGAGAATGGAAAGAGTCCACTGTGTCACACTATAAATGTTATATATGGCATAGCCCACTGTCATGTACCTTGCTAAAGTAGGTAATGCCACTTCTCACAAATACCGACAACATATGCTATCCTGGACCCTAAAGTAGTCATTCAAAGTTGTCTTGTTTCTAATAGAAGAAAAGTAGTGTCAACAAAACACTCTCCAGGATGATCAGTCTATTCCAGGAAAAGAATATAGTATGCATGTATAATTTCTTTCTTAATTATACTCATCCTAGGTAGAACTTTTTGGCCGGAGTCACTTACAGAAATGTACTCTGTTACGGTGAACATTTTCTTTCTCATAGTACATGACAGAAAGGAACAAAGCAAAATAAAACTGTGTCAAGAAAGGACCTGAGAAAAAGAGGGAAAGAGTGACTTGGATCAGAGAAGTAAGAGCGTGAATTTCTTGAGGATACTGACCTTGCAACGAAAAGAATGACCAGAAATTAGAGAGGGAACTTTCCTCCTAAATGCTAACGGGAAATACCAAGAGCCTGAGTGAATCTAGAGAGAACATAATTTTGAGCTTGTCTCTGTGTGGATGAGTCCCCCATTGGGGCTGTACTTTGTATGTGTATATGCACAGTCTGTGTCCTCTAGTAGAGGTGCTCTTGGGTTTGAAAAACAGCTCCAAAAAACTGCTGAAAACTCCATCTACAGGAGACTTCAGGGTACACAGGAAAACCAGCCCTGAGAGAGATTTAAAGAGAAAAATCTTTGGTTTAGTAG
The DNA here is from genome assembly GCA_004026965.1 of Petromus typicus. NCBI lineage: Eukaryota > Metazoa > Chordata > Mammalia > Rodentia > Petromuridae > Petromus > Petromus typicus. Next base: position 38,238 of record PVIR01011089.1, on the reverse strand, counting down.
CAACATGACTGACAAGAAGCTAGGAGAGTTCCAGCTTCTGCCTGCAGCCTAAGTTCAGAGTGTTTTGGTCACATGCCCTTGGAGGCCACATCCACAGCTTCCTCCAGCTGACATGGCTACTGTTTCCCACAGAGCTCACTGTGTGGAACAAGCTTCACCCCCCTAAGTGCTTAACAAAAAGAATTTATGTGTCCATCGTGTGTCACTTTTTTAACTTTATGGCACAAAAATTCTTTATGATTAAGCTTTTGTATGCTTTAATTTCCATTTTTAAAATATGTGCTTGATTTTATTATTATTATTATTATTTTTTTTTTTTGAGAGAGGGTCTCGCTTTGTAGTTCAGGCTGGCCCTGAGCTCAGCCTCCAACTCACATCACAGCAATCCTCCTGCCTCTGCCTCCCAAGTGCTGGGATTACAGGCATGAGCCACCACGCCCGGCATTGTGGTATGTGGTACTGATTGCTGCTGGGGGTGAGTCTCCACAACCAGAATTGTATGTGGTTACTGGGTATCAAACCCTGGCCTTACGCTTGCAAGACAGGAGTCAGAACCACTGAGCTAAATCCCCGGCCCCTTGATTTTATTATTTTGTAGGGATGGGATTAGGAAGTTCTGATTATATCACAATCCAAGAAGACAGTAAGCTGTTCAACTTTTGCACGCTTATATTTAATTCCTTGTAGTCAGTTTGGCCTACATAAAAGTTACAAAATGTGTGTTTTTGCCCATCCTGGTGCCAGTGGAGCAAACGGCCAAGATGATGAGAGTTGCCCAGTGATAGCCTTGTCTGGTACAGATGAGTCACCAGTCCTTTTTGTTCTCCTGTTTCCATATTTGTGACATGATGCATACCATACTTGTCTCTCCTATAATATTCTTGGAGCTTACAAACAAAAATAATAGAGAAGGAATTCTCTTACCTTCTATGTATTTTATCAAAGGACTTCAGCATTTATGATAGTTAATTGTGACATGGCATCCTGACTTTGACAAGGAACTGCCGAGCAGATTAGTAGAGCTCTGAGGGTGTTGGAGAGCCAACATGGAGGCTGCACACGAGGTGGGAGGACGCATGTGGATGTGAGTGGCACCAACTCCTAGGCTTATAGCCCGGATGTAACAGAGAGCGAATGAAGCAGGAAGTCTTCCTTTTTCTTCTTTGGAGGAGCTCCTTGTGCTTAGAGGTTCATGTCCATTTTCTTCAGACTTCCAGTGTAGACCCTTCGGCCCTCTGAAAGGTGCTTGCACCAGACTCAGACTTCCCTGGCTTCTCCGGCGCTCCAGTGTGCAGACAGCCATTTTACATTCTTCCACAGCTGATTCCACAGGTGGCCGTTTTAAATCACATAGTAAATCCTTTGTATAATTGCACATAAATTCTGATTCTCTAGTGAATCCTAATAATCTCTTCATGCATATTTATTTTAATACATCAATTATGAAAGTCAACTCCAATTGTCCATATATATTATAATGAACTACTTTTTTAGTAGAAGCCAAGAAAATACTGAAGACTTACACAATAATAAAACATTTAATTTTGGATAAAGCTGTGATGATAAATATTGCTTCAGTATATATTTACAAGGAGATTTACAATTTGAAAAACGTGTGATTTTTTCTTGTATTATAATTCCAGGTTCCAGTAATTATTATTTGCATTTAATTCTATTTTCTAGGGAAATAGTGAAAAAAATATATTGCCTTCAATGAGATCCAATCACCTTTCCTTCTCTCTGCTCCACCCCTATAGTAGCCATGTCCCAAAAAGAGCCAGATTTTTAAAGTAATCAGGAGCTATGATGTGTGCTGCAATATAGCGAAACTCCAACTATTGGTGGTTATTACAAAGGCTTGCTCCTTATTCAGGCTTTTGACCATAGGGGTATTTCAAGCTCTTTTCTGCATCTTCCCCACAGGGGCTCACAGAGGCTTCATAATGCAAAGCATTATCCATTGCTATAGAGGATGTAGCTGTAAGAACATGGCGATTCAGATCTTGGCTCTTCAAACAGCCCATCTGAATGCGACACATATCATTTGCATTCTTTTTATCCCCTCTGCCGTCTTGTCCAGTAGTTCCACTAAATAGACAAGTCACTGAGTCACATCTAAACTCAAGGATCTGGAAAGAGTAACATCATCATGTACCAGCAGTACATGATGAGGGAAGGAGGGAAGGAAACCAAAAATATCAGCAAACAACACCAATAATTACCAGAGATTTATTGACAGTATTCATGGACTTTGGAAAATTTTCAAAGAAAGAAAATTTTATTTTAGGTGACCTAGCTTGAGGTGCACACTGCTATCCATCAGAGACACTGTCAGCGGTGGGATGCCATAGTCATTTCTCAGAAAGATCACAGTACAGTCATGAAGGAACATAGGGCAAGGCAGAGCTCCTGTGGGGTGCGTGTTCAGGTTCAGCAAAGCCTTATCACTGTTTCCTTGAACCCAAATGTGTTACTGCTTGGGAAAGTTCAGGGCAGCTCCTAGGCAATCAAGAGGCCTTCACTTTGCAGACAAGCTGTGCAGTGGCTAATGTGTGTGCTTTGATGAGAGACAGTGTCCGGATTAGAAGTACTTTGTGTCTGCCTCCTGATTGGGACGATACGACTTAGCACTTCTGCGTCTCAGACACGTGCTGAATTTCTTCTTCCAACTTGGGACGTCCACGTATTTATTTGGCTTCCTTCTGTTCTTCTTTCTGTATTTTAGGTAAATATTTCCAGTCTGCCTCACACAGATTCCTGTCTCGAGCCTGAATAGTTTCCACTTACATTCTCTCTGCATTTCCTAGCTCTTGGCCAGCACAGCCCTTATGCCCTGGTCCCCTTTCCGTTGCAGGAGCTGAGGACTAGCTGGCAGGCAGTGACAACACGGGGCAGTACGTTCCAGACCTTCCTTCTTGCAACACTGCAACACTGAGGATGGCGATCTTACAAGGAATAAAAAATAGCACTGTGCCTCATGGGGTCCTGGTCTGTTTGCCCGACCCCCTTTCTGGTAGAGGAAATGGCCATAGGCAGGGCTGGCAAACATAGCAATTCCCTGTAAGCTGTTTCTGAGATAAGTTCTTTCTGTATGTTCTTTTTGCCTTTTCTTTACTGACATAGAATTAACAAATAAAAATGTATATTTAAGGTATACAAGAAATAGATTGACATATGTATATGTGGTAAAATAATCACTGCAGTCAATTAACTAACACATCATCTCACATAATCACTTGTTTGTGGTGAGAAAAACAGATTTTAAGCAAATTTGAGATATAGAATTCAGTACTGTTAACTACAATCACACCATGTAAATCATGTTTCTAGCACTTACACCTGAAAATTCATATGACTTAACCAACATTCGCCATTTCTCCTTGTACCTAGGACTTGACACACACAGCAAACAACACCAATGATTACCAGAGATTTATTGATCTCTGGTAAGTAGTCATTTCTCAGAAAGCTCACAGTACAGTCATGAAGGAAACATAGAGAAAGGCAGAGCTCCTGTGGGGTGAATGTTCAGGTTCAGCAAAGCCATTTCGCCATTTCTAAAGTACTTCTAATCCAGACGCTGTCTCTCATCAAAGCACACACATTAGCCATTGCACAGCTTGTCTGCGAAGTGAAGGCCTCTTGATTGCCTAGGAGCTGCCCTGAACTTGCCCGAGCAGTAACACATTTGGGTTCAAGGAAACAGTGGTAAGGCTTTGCTGAACCTGAACACGCACCCCACAGGAGCTCTGCCTTTCTCTCTGTTTCCTTCATGACTGTACTGTGAGCTTTCTGAGAAATGACTATGGCATCCCACAGCTGACAGTGCCTCTGATGGACAGTGGTGTGCACCTCAAGCTAGGTCACCTGCTATCCCCTGCTTCCTGGATTAGCCTTTCCATATTTCATGGATGAGTGTGATCCACGCGGAACTCATCTTTATGTCTGGTGTCTTGCACATAATGTCCTCCCAATTTTTGCCTGTTTTTACCAATGACAAGATTTTCTTTTTAAGGCCAAATAATATTCCACTGTGTAAATGCACCACCTTGTCCCTGTCCATTCACCCAAGGGTGGGTACATAGGTTGTTTTCATATGAGGGGATTGTGACTAGTGCTGCAGTAAACACAGGGATGCAGGTACCCTTTTGAGATCCTAACTTCAATTCTTAGGGATATATATACTGAAATGAGAATTCTGAGCCATATGGAAGATCTATTTATAATTTTTTGCAAAACCTTCATACTGTTTGAAGAATGTCTATGAGCTTCATTGTGGGATGTCTTCCAGACACCACTCACTTCTCTGCAGGCGCTGTGTGAGTGTAAATAAGTGTGTGTGTGCGTGTGTGTGTGTGCACATGTGTGTATGCTTTCACATGCGAAAAGAAAAGGCCGGAACTCTAAGGCAACCTGAGCAAAACTTAAAGGAGTCAGAGAGTTGTCATTCTCGGTTGTTCAGCTTTTATAATATTGCTTCTGAAAATTCTCCTTTACTAAGTGTTTCACATGGTGTTTTGGAGACTCATTTAAGAACTGTCCATGGGAAAATAGTGGGTAGTTTTACTAATAATATTAAATTAGCTGCATGTCAGTGGGTCAGATTATACTTCTTACTGGCTACCCTTCAAAATAAATATTGGCTTCAGCAAAACACAAGCAATTATCTTACTTAAGCCATATATTTCTTTTAGAAAACGATGGATTCTTGAATTTCTCAAATAAAATTCCTGAGGCTGGAAGTTCATGACCAACAGTTGGATCAGCTATTAAATAAAGACTTGAGCAAATATTAGCTAGAGACAAGATGTGGCTGATGCATTCTATAGCAAATACGTGACTTGAGATTTATTCAGAACATAACCAGTGAGAAACTAACTTTCCTTTTGCCTCTCTCTGTCTCTCGTTCATCTTGTGTGTAGAAATTTAGGTTCTTGGTCAGTTAATTATTCTCAGTGAGCATCTCTATGCAATTACCATTACTTTTTATTTTGAATAAATACACATTATTTAAGAGACAGAATCATTTTTTTCAAGCTGTAGACAAATGGACCTGGAAATGATTTGGATGAATATGCTTTAGGCACAACATGCACTGGGGAGTTTTGAGAGTTGTTACAATCCATTTTCAGAAGTTATGTTAGGGCATTTCGTGGGACTCTACTGGCAAAAAAAAAAAATCCTGTGCACAGCTGTGTCGTGCAAAACAATTATCTTCTGTAATATAGCTACTTTAGTATGTGAAAATATCTGTTCTCGGAATAACCTCAAGTTACTTTTCCAAGGGTAAGTAAGCAAAATAAATCAGTGAATCATTTCAAGTTCCTAAAAATTGTGTTCTGAGGTGTTAACAAAATAATTGAAAGCACGCTACTTTTTATAGAGTGCTAAGATTTGAACCCAATACTTTGACTGAATGACATCCTTATCTCTGCTTTTATTTTCTGAAATAAATTCTCCCTAAATTTTTAAGTTGCCTTTGTGGAGTTCAATCTTGGAATTCTCCTGTGTCAGCTGCCTTGACTGCTGGAATGAAGGGTGTGCCCCACCAGGCCCAGCTGCTCTGTCATATTTTAACCTGGCCTTGATCCTGAAGAATGAAAGAAAAGCCTTTACAGTTATAAGACAAGTGGTGAAACTTTTTGAGAGCTGTGGCTCTCTCTCAGATTTTGCTATACAAAAGGTCAATTCTTTTCTCATAGGAAACCATTCATTACAAGGTATTGTAATTGAAAGTTACCCACCTGAGTTATGTAGCACTTTATATTTTTTAAATTTCTTTTACAAGATTAATCTCAGTTTGCTCTTTTGGCCTCCCCACACCTTTGTCTGAGATTTCTTTATTCTCTGCAGGTACACAGTCCAAGAATATTTCAAAGGTATAAATTTACTTAACTGCTTAAAAGTGTGCATGTTATACATGCTAAGCAGAATGTGCTCATATTTGTCAGTGTGAAGTAGGTATTTAACTGTAATGACTGGTATGTTTATCTTCACCTAATACAGTCAAATTGAGTGACATTATTGCATTCTATAGTTACTTATGCATAATCCATATTTGAGCAAAATTATTCTGTTCCCAGCTTTAGGCATAGAGTAGCTCTTTTTCCTGCTAATGAACATCATAAAACAGATTTAGAAGGCCAGATTCATCCAGTTCTTTAAGTGACATGTGCTACTGAGGCCCCTAAGCTTTTCCAAACTGAGGTTTTAAAAATCATTTTCCTTAAGTGAGGAGTCATGAATCTTTGTGATATTTATTGAAGGGAACATAAAGTTTTCAACTTGGGTCGTCCTGGAAAAATGAATCTCCTCAGTTGCTGTCTTTCACTTATCAATTTCAATTTTTTCAGCTACCTTTCAATTTAATTTCCACTGTTCCCTGAAGAGACCTATGGAAGAGGAAGGACAGGCTCACAAGGACAGCACTGTCTTGCTGATCGCCATTTAGTCTGGAATCATTGTTTCTCTCACTAAGGAGTTCCAGGAGAATGTATTCAAGCCTCCTAAATAAAGAGAATAAAATAAATAAATACTTCAGATATTATAATGAACTTATTTTTTTCTGAAGTAGGCCTGATATATTATTGGATGCATCTTCCTGACAAATGTTAAGTTTCTAACTTTCCTAACATTCAGTATAGTCATTGAAAAGTAATATTTTTGAGTCTACAGAAAAAAAAATCAGTGCAGACTTTAGGCAAGGTTCTCTGGTTATTTATATAAAGAAAATATTTGAAAGAATTGGAAGTGAATGCTTGTTTTTAAACCAAAGCTTAATCAAGTCAAAAATATTTGTGAATTTCTTCCCAGAAAAAAAGTCATATAAATAGAAAGCATGATTGAAGCTCCTGTGGCCTTTATTTTTGCTGCCTGAAAGTCAAGTTGTAACTCCTTAGAATGACATATAAGATTCTTTATGGTGTATTCCAGGCATAGTACTGGGTGTATCATGGGCCCTTTCTGCTATCAGCACCCAGCGGACACTTGGAAATTGATGTCACTATCTCACATTTGGAGGACAGAAAGAAGAGATTCAGAGAAATCATCCAAGAAAATGCACTTGGTTTGGGCTAACATATCCAGCACCAACAACGTCCCTCTGTCCCTGGTTAGTGTTTCAGCTTCCTTATGAGAACTTACGTGTAATGATGGCTGAGTACAGAGAGGGTGACAGAGGAGTTCTTTTCTCACTCCAGTTGAGACCTAAAGGGAGAAATACTTGAGAGCACACTAGCAGAGAGGTTAACTCACTCCTCTTTGCTTTTCATTCCCTTACCCCAGAGCACGGAAATCTCTAGAGGAAAATTCAAATTCCTACAAGAATTTTCAGTTCTTTTTAGTTGTGTTTGGCTCACACCTTGGGTGGTGGTAGGTGATCAGAGTAATAGATTATGAAAAATTCTCTTAGACCTGGGCAACAGTAGCACAAAAGAACATTCTATAGAGCCCAGAAATGACCAGAAATCTTAGCTTGGTCCTTTGAGACAGCAGCTACTGGTGAAGTGCATTTGCTGAATACTTGAGATGCGGATATTCTCGACTGAAATGTGCTCTAAGGTGAAACACACACTGGATTTCAGACTTTGTGTGAAATAATAAAATATCTCAAAATTCTTTTATTGGTTACATGTAGAAAGCACATTTTGGATGCACTTGGGCTAACTGAAATTGATTTCATGTATTTCTTTTGTTAATGGTGTAATTTTAAAATTTAAAATCAGATCTTTGGCTCATTTGACATTCTGTTGGACAGCTTGACTCTAGGGCTGAAGTGAGTTCTTCCCAGATCTCCTTGCCAAGAGGCTTCACCTTTAGGGACATACTGGAAAGGGCATTCTGCTTCCCACATGCCTTTACTCTCCGCCCTCTCTCCTTGTGCAGGAGAGCTTTATGTCATTTTATAAAAATGTACAATAAATGTTCACTTGTGTTTCAGCATTAGACTTCCTGGGAGCAACGCCTCTCCAACACCTTGGCCTCGAAGTATAGCTGGACACAAAGCTGCCCAGAGGCCTGGCTGTGATGTCCAGGAGCTGTGATGATCTAAGGGTTAGGCTGAAGGTCCTAGAGGAGTTGGGCCAAGTCTGGCTGTGTGTTCAAATCAAGGTGGAATCCAGAGAACATGAGAATGGAGGGAGCAGTAACAATGGTCCAAAGAGCAGAGCAGTGATCTCCTGTGCTGGATCCCAGGTAAGGCGGAATGACTTATTTCACAGAGAATAGAAAGCTAAAAGCTGGTTATAGACATCACAGGTATTCTCTTTTCTGTGTGCTTTCTACTTCTCTGCACTTCCTCTGCACTGGACAGCTTGATAGCCTTACATTATCTGTCTGTCCTAAAATATGTAAATGTAGTCACTGCAAAAAAATGGCTATTGCACACTAGAAGCTACTTTCTCATTCAAACAGAAATTGAGGAGTATTCAGTCAGTAGAGGGCTTTTCTCTACATCATGATGGGAGATCTCAACTTTTTCCATCCTGTGACCTCTCACTGTGACACATAAACTCCAAGGTCAAGGTCTCACCTTTGTTAATTCCACTACTTAGAATCTAGTTTGATTTTTACTGTAATTTCACTGTGAATTTCAAAGAAAAGGACTATTTTTGTGGCATAAATTTCCTCCACAGTTGTTCTAAAAAGTAAATAGGGAAGATCTTAGAATGCAAAGCTCAGTGCCTAAGACATAAGTTCTTAATTCATGATTATTTTTTTCCTAACTTTTCTTATTTCTGCTTCTTTCCAGTGCCCTCTTCCCAAATCCATGACCTTTGCTTACACATTACCACAACCTTAACTGTAGCTTTTAGCACCCTGATTTCGGATGTAGGCTGCTAGCATGGTACCTGTGTTTTCCTTCCCCTCCACTGGCTTAGCCCAACCCCAGCCCTCAGTTGAAGGTGCACTGGAGCCGTCTTCTCTCTTGGGATTCTGCCAGTGATCTCACCACTGGCTAGGTCCATTTAAGCCCTCTTTTGTTTTATGTCTAGAGTTGTTGGAAGTAAGAAAATCGGAGGCCATACTCCTGAAGCCCAGGGAGCCAAGAATGGACTGAGATCAAACACAACACACACACACACACACACACTCTCTCACTCACCCACTCAATTTCTGTGAAACTGAGTAATAAAAAATACGTTGCCTACTCCAATGCTTAATCACATAGAAGTCAACTGAGAAAAAGAACTCAAGGCTCTATATGCAGCGCTCTTTCCTCTGGGGGTAAATGTAGCCCAAGTAGGACAATCTATATATAGAAAAGGCCAGTGCCCTTAGGAAATGATGAAGTCTTGATTCACGAGTTATGAGGGCCAGTGACCATTTCAGGAAGTCCTGCATCTGTTCTTAACCACAATCCTGTAAGGCTGGATGCCATAGCCATATATGGATCTCTATAGGAAAAGAAAGAATATTTTTCTGGGGTCCTTACAAATGCTGTAAGTGGGATTTAAGTCATTTCCAAATCAGGTTGGATTCAGAAGAAATGGTGTTTGCTTTTCTAAAGACCAACTAGAACAGAAGTAAAGAGACATATCAACACAAGTAAGCATTGCAGAGCATGTGTTGCTTGGTTTGTTTTTTTTCTGTAGAAAAGAGCCAATGTTGCGTGTGGTCTGCTTCTGTGTCTCAGAAGAGGCTTTTTCTGATAGTCACCTGACAGTCATCCTGCGTGCACATGGTGAATCACAGTGGGTGAGTGGGCCGTCCCAGAGCTGTTGGGTTATCATCGGTGGGATACAGAATGGGTGTGATATCTGCCTGACTTTATCCTCCAAGGGTTTCTCCTTTCATGCCAGCCATTCTCGAAGTAGAGTGCTACCTCACCCTCTCTGGATCAAATGAGACAATTCAAAGGGATGAAGTTTCTTTGACTAACAAGTGATTTGATTTGGTTTTAACTACAAATTTCTCAGGCCCAAGCAGTATAGAAGATGCCAATTATGGCAACAACACTGACAAATATTATGGCCATTTTATTACTGCTCTTAATATACAGAGAAGTAGAACCAGTATAACCCTCAGCAAGCATCCTCCTGGAATTTTAGCATCTGATTTGGAAACATTTTTCTTATGCACTCACAAAGAGCAAAGGGAAGTTGGTAGTATTTGTCAAGACTTGTCAAAAATGAGTGTGGAAATAGATTTATGTATGGGTAGGCCTCTTCCACGTTCCTTACCATATACAGAGGCTGATAAAGAAGAAAGTGGGAATTAGCTTCAAGCCATCTCCAGGCAAAGGTTGTTTCATCTTATCTTCCTCTCACTATCACTTTGGGATTGGGACAAGTTTTAAAATTTTGCATTCAAAAGATATCTTAAAGAATTAATAGTGTCATTTGCTAATCATTCTAATGGCTACTGTAGTAATCCCAAGAGAATTATAAAATATCTTATAAGAAATTAATAGTTTTATTTTAAAGTTTTAACTTGAGACAACTATAGATACACAAGCAACTGTAAGAAATAACACAAACAATCCATATGCCCTTTACCTAGTTTCCTTCCATGTTAACATCTAACAAAGTTACTTAGGCAAAACTATAGTTATATATCAACTGGGTGTGTCAATTAATCTTGATCCTGTCAGGATTGGCTTGATTGGTTTGGAAGCTGCCCAGGGGAGTGGTGGAACACACTTCTGTGTGAGTTTGGGTGGGTCACAGAGATGACCTTGAGTGCTGTCTCTGTTCCCTGGCCCCTTCCGCTCTGGCCCTCCTCTTCTCTGCTTCCCCACCAGCGTTGCTTTACCATGACCTCTTGCTATGAGGTTTCAGCCTTGGAGTTAGCCAACTATGCACTAAGTTCCCAGAAAATATAAGATAAATTACATCTCTCCTCATTTCAGTTGTGGGTGTCAGTGTCAAGTATTGTTCCCAGCAACAATAGTGGTATGGACAGAACCCACTGATCTTGTGCAGATATTCTGATTTCCCTAGTTTACTCTTGTATTTGTTTTGCATGCATATAGTCCTCTGTAATTCTACCACATAAGAAAGTTCATACAGCTGCCACCACAGTCACAAACAGAATAGTGTCACCATGAAGATCTCTTGTATATTGTTTAATCAAAGGAACATTTGTCACTTACTGGTGCAGGAGAAGAGTTATAGCTAAAGTATAAAAACAGAGAAAAACCCCAACCATATCTTGACGTTATAAACCCAGTGATTCTTAAGCTTTCATGGAAAGTGTAATTAGTTAATCTTCCTCTTCAATTCGTTTTGCAAATATTTGAGGAAGATCCTGCTAGACAATTTTTTAATTTAAAACAATGGTCTTTCAAAGAATAACCAAAATGATATTTTTAATATGTACCATAATGGGAAAATATATAAAAACCACCACAAGAAAAATATTCAAGTAACATTTGCAACTCCAGTCAATATACAAAGCCTTATAAAAGGATAATAGAGAATAAACCTGGCTCAAGTTTTCATAAGAGATTCAATAATCACTTTTTCTTTACCCTAATCAATTCTCATCAAAATAAAGCCAGAGCAACCAAATGCACACAAAGACAGAAATATAAAAATCTAGGATAGGCTATGGAGGGAGCCCAGAGCCTCATTAGGACAGGAAGGATTTTTTAAGGGTAAAGAATCGTGAAATTGTCAAGCTGGAGCCTCCTAAATTCTCCAACATATTTACATAGTTTGTGTTTTTAATCTATTGTCCTTCCCTGGTACCATCACATTAGTCAGAATACATATGATCTAGTTGTGTCATTAGATGAAGTGTGCTGTGGCTTGTCATGAAAAAATCTTTTAATATCTACAGTAGAAATTGGATTTGTTGGACTTCATTATCTGGCATATATATGGGAGATTTTCTTATTGTACAGAGAACATGTTTGGGTGTTCTTGTCTGTCTTCAAAAGTGTCCCAGTGCACTGTTGGTCAACTGTAAAGAAGATTTCAGCATGGTTTTTTATGACTAACACAGAGATTACAGGTATTCATGCTATTTAAGCAGTTATACAACAGGGAATTTAGTAGGCACTGAGAAAACTGTGATGTATCTGGCTTGTAAATTAGAGTATATGTTTTTTACAAAAGGTATCAAAGGTAGGATACACGGAGAGCAACGAGGAAGTCCAATTGCTCCTGGAAGAAAAAGTTGTATAAGCAAGTGAGAAAACACCATATATTCAAAAACACTGAGAATACAGTTCAATTTGGAGCGTGGGATTCAAATCAAGATTATCATGAGAGTAATGGTCTCTGATATCATGTGGCTCAGATTCAAAAATCTTAGAAAGAAGGAAAATCATGTGAACAATGAGACAGAGCTTTCTTAGAAGTAGGTAAAGAAAGTTTTAAAGAGAATTGTATGGACTTAATGGTTGCCAGTAAAATGGGAAGAAACAATTTTTCATTCTCCAAACCCCATGAATGATAGTATCTTGAATTATATGCAGAAGGTTGGTTGTGGAATAAGATGGGAAAAAATATAAATGAGTTTCATTCTGGATACAGGAATTGAAACTGAGCATGGACCATCCTGTAGCAAAGTTCACTCACAGAAGAACCATTCAAATCTTTGTATCTTGCCCCCTCTTTCTCTCTCCCTATCTATCATTTATCTGTCTCAGTGATCAATATTTCTATGTAACATCTATTTTTTAATATATTGAGATTTATAGACATTCATATAAACATACATACACATGCATAGCATATTTGATACATTGATTATTAATCTAGGTGAGACATGTTCCCATAGTATGGCAGCTGGTTAAGGAAATCATGAAGCAGGCATTAGGAAGGGAGGATCATATGCAGGTGAGCTGCATGTCAGCCTCACATGGAGGACAACCAATTCTTCTGTCAGCTTGAGAAGCAGCTGAGACCATTTGGGCCATGATTAAAGGGGCCTCTGTGTGTCTAGATGGATGAGTACAATGAGTCCTAGGAAACTGATTCCTTAGGAGGTCTTCATTGAGCAGCAAACTGGGAATGATCTCGTCAAGAGAAAAATTTACTCATTTGTACCCTTGAATTTGGAATGGGTGGGGTCTGGCTGATTCCTGAGATGTCTTCAAGGCATTTTTCTTCTTGTCCTTACTCAAAATACTTTTTTTTTGAAAACTGGTGCTAATCTCCTCAGCAACCACAGTTCCATCTCCCCAATTTTACACATGGTCTATTCCAGGCCGTTTGCTCTTGATTCTAACCATGAATTTGGTTAAAATCAGCCAGATCACACACTGAAATTTCTTACAATAGATCAATTAGTCCCCTATCCTTAGCTTCAGCCTCATTTTTTTTTTTTTTCAAAGTATAACATACTGGTTTCTAGTCTAGTAGCCAAAGAAGCCCCATTCCCCCCTGAAACTTCTGAGACTATCTTTTACTTTTTCTTTTTATCAGCATTGACCAGAATCATTCACCAAACTCTGTTTTGGGGCTTCTAGACTTTCTCTAGCCCAATTCTTCAGACTTTCCTAAACTCCTCCCGTAAACAAGTCAACCCAAATGTCCATCAACTGGAGTCTGGATAAAAAAGCTGTGGTTCTTCTACAGAATGAAGTATTACTCTGCCATAAAAAATGATAAGTTTGAATCATTTCTACTTAAATGGACATACCTTGAGAATACCCTCATAAGTGAAATAAATAGGGCACAGATAGGTACATATCGCATCTTTTCTCTGGTATGAGAAAATAAAGATGTAAATGAGTCCTAGAATTGTATATTATATATTGTGAAATAGAAAATGCTCAATGTTAAATAGGAAGAAGGGGGAAAATGTTGAGATGGTAACAAAAAAGTAAGGAAACAAATTTTATGTATATGGGGAGGTGGTAGGGTAGGTAGGGATATAAGAAAAAATGAGAATTAAGTTGTGTCTTATACTGGTACAAATCCCCATTATGGAGTGCGATCATGATGTGTATATTTAATGTACCAATAGAGATTAAAATAAATAAATAAATAAATAAATAAAACAAGTTCCAAAGGCTTATGAATGGCATATTTAGGTACTTTCACAGCAACAACCCCACTCCTGGTAGTAGTTTTCTGTATTAACCTTCCTGTGGCTAGATAAAATGCCTGAGCCTTGCAGTTTAAAGGATGAGATGATTTGGGCTCATAGTTTTAGGGGATTTAGTCCATACTCCAGAGAATCTAAAGGAGGAAAATCATGGTGGAATTTTATTGTGGAACAAAGCTGCTTAGTTTATGCAGCTGGGAAACATAGGGTCAGAACAGACCCTATGAAAGGGAGGGGCCAAGGACTATACATAATATCCAAGGTCATACCTCTGTGACTTATGTAGATGTACCCAGAAGTGTACTTTACTAATCTCCTATGTGGCTGGCTCCAAGACAACTAGATTGACAATTAAGCTTAACTATCACAAGGAGCAGAGAAGAATCAAGAAAAGCCCTAGATCATCTAGGGGCAAAATATATCCACCCATAACTGCACTGAGGAGTAACCTCTTAGCAAACCATTTGGTCTCCTATAGTGATTATTTCTGAGGTTTCCTGGTGGTCTCTTGGCTAAGAAACTGGAAATGACTTGATGACTGTCATGTTTTAGTATTGATCAGGCCTCTTGCTGTGTTTATCCCTTGATAGGATGGTCCTTCTCTGAAGTTCAGAATTCTAATTTTGATCTAATTTCATTATTAATACCCATTTTATTCTCATATTTCAAACAGATACATAATAGTAACTGATTTATTACTTTTTTAATTGAGGGCTAAAATGGACAGCAAATGGCAATTTCAACAAAAGAATCCTTCTTTTTGGAGAGATAGATTACTCAGCAAGGAGAACTCAGAGATCTAATTCAAATCCTGATTCTAGTCTCATATTCCTCTAGTCTCAGTGTGAGAGTGGATAAAGTTACTAAACTTCAGTTTTAGCCTCTTCATTATACGGATTCAGTGCTTCCTACTTGAGAGAGTTTACAAATTTTTGTACAGTAGTACAAAAGGGCCTGCACCTAGTAGATGGTCATTGTTGCACCAGACCCTTCCTGGCTTTTTCTGAGATGACTAAGAGGTTTCTCAGCAGGAAGAGATATGCCTGCCTTTCTGCTTCATCTATGCTCCTTGCTCACCCTTCCTCCCTTAATTATAATCCAGAATGACCTCTGGAAAAGAAAACCTAGGAAACCACAAAACAAATATAGGAGTGTTTAAATTTTCTCAGTAACTAAAATAGCTAGAGTTGCTGGTCTTTCTCAAGACTCCCTGATTCATGACTAAGAGAATTTTGAAACACCTTTTAAGTGTCCCTACTAAGAACACTGGTATTTCCCCACCATCCCACTTCATCCTCCAAACTTCTACCATTTTTTAGAGGACTTTTCAGGTCTTCCTATGCAGCTATCTTTGGAAATGTAGTAATCTCTTTAGAGTGCTAAAGTGTGATAGCCTTGGCTGTGGGTTCCATCACAATAGTGGACACATGGAAAGGTAGATGGGTACATAAAAATGAAGAGTGAATATATGTTGAAAGCAAAGGTGCAAGTGACAGATCAAAGGTAGGATATGGGGAAAGGGGCGGCTACCAATGTTGAAGATTTCTGTGTTACTGGAGGAAGAAGGTGACAAACTAGATGTGAAAATGAAACTGTCTAAAGGAGAACTTTGGCCTTGAGTTTATATAGCAGGTCTTTTCACTGTTTGTATGCCTTTAGCATACATCTGAAACTTTCTCAGTCATTATTTTTCATCTATAAAATGGGTTAAATCAGGACTGCTTCAGAGAATTACCAGAAGAGGTAAATGTGAGATAAATGTTAAGTATTTGATACATTGCAGGCACTCTTTACATGGAGGTTTTACTTGTCAATACAACCTTTTCTTTTCCTACTAACTAGACTGTTCCAGAGCAAAAGAACAGCTCCGTTTGAATTTTATTGCTATTGAGACATCTGCTGGGTAATGTTTGCTGCATTCAGCATCACTCAGTTTATGTATATCTGGAAGGCTAAAAGTGGCATTTTACACATTAATGCACAACACAAGGTTCTGGCAATGCTACAGCTATCCCAACGAAATGGCCATTGTACCAATGGAATAGGAATGGCTTAATGGAGATCATTCTCCTCTTCCACAGTGGCTATCAGGCAAGGTCAGGTGAGGGAGAGAATTTTTGGAAGCTGGAGTACACACTTCAAAGCCAGTTGGCTGATTTTTAATGAAGCAAAGCTCTACCAGTAGCTTTGTGCAGACTTCAGCAAAATATCAATGTAATATGATTTGGGAGCAAAACCATTTCTGTTCTCCCAGCCCTTCTGAGAAATTTTCAAGCTCTGCTGGGTGATCTGGAGGAATTTCCAGAGTTTTGTTCCTCAGTAATGAGTGTACAACACTTAGGTGAACTCCTTCAGTGTATTGACCTTACTGCCGTGGGAAGAGAGACCTTGGCTAAAATGGCTCCTGTGCTGTGTCCTGACACCAGGTGGGCAAATGAAAGGCACTGTGGTAAAAACAAAAAGTGAACAACAACAACAACAAAAGCAGCAACTGCATCAGCAATAACAAAAAAGCAACAATATGTATCCCAATCTAACCCATTTACTCACAACACTACAGAAATAAGGCACAAGATTAACTATGTTTTGATGGAACTATTTGGATTCTTTGTTAGCCTGTGGAAACCATAGAAAAATTTGGGTTTACAACAACTCACTTTCAGGTGACTTAGCTTCTGTGCAAATTTGGAATGAGAAAGTCTTCTACCTAATGTTTTTGTATGTTTCAGATTGACTTAATCTTTTGTTTGGAAAACCTGTATACTTAGATATGTGGACTCTTGATATTGCTTACTCACCCATTACTTCATACATTTATTTAAATAAGAATTTTCTAAATGCCCACTATATAAATTAGTCCTCCTATCTCAGTCAGGTTGAAATCAACACCTCATATGCCTGCTAAGCATATGCTGTACCACTGAGCTATGCTGCTATAATTAGATCTTATTCTAATCCATCAATAACAACAGAATCCAATTTGTTGAATGAGCACATAAGTCTCTCAGAGAAGGTAATGGCTGACTGAAGAGCTGACTGAAGAGAGGTTGTGTCATTAGAGCTTATAAGAGCTTGTAGGGCTAGGGCAAGGCTCTTCAAAAGACTAGCATGCTCTGTATCGCGTTTAATTCAGGACACAAAAATTTACAAGTCTGGCTACAGTGGCCATGCACAGAGTCAATGGTAGAAGAGTGCAACGGATCTGTGAGCATGCCAGAGATCTAAAAGGTCTGCTGAAGGCTTGGAGCCCATGGAATGCCCCACAGAGAGAGAGAGATGGGCTAAAAGATCCATGTAAAAGACAAAGGGTCTGAGGCAGGAGGTCAAAGCAGCAGTACCAGAAGCTAAAGAGTCATGTCTGCAGGCTGCAGGCTGCAGGCTGGAAGGCTGGTGCTGAGAATCTGTGCTGAGAGCCAGGAAAGAATCCCTGAGGTGAAGGCCAAGGCTGGAGCTTCTCTGAGGAAGATCAGCTGCAACAAAGCTCTTGCAAGGACAATCAGCTGAGATCTTTCCTTCGGTTTTCCTTTTATACTACTGCACCAGCAGTCCTTCCTAAAAGGGATTTTCCATGCCCAGGACCATGTTAACTCAGTTTAGCTGGATGCTCCTCAATAAATCAATTAATTTAATCAATTACTTTCTTGTTGCTTGGAGAAGCAGCTCACGGCATGGCAGTGGAAAGGGGAGAGAGAGAGAGAGAGAGAGACAGACAGACAGACAGAGACAGAGAGACAGAGAGAGACAGAGATGGAGAGAGAGGCAGGCAGAGAGAGGGAGGGAGGGAGAGAGAGAGAGAGAGAGAGAGATCAATAGAGGAGGGAGGGAGCACTTTCCAGGCCATGCCCTAGTGACTCCCCCCACATTCCAAACATCATATTTTCTATCAGTTCAGCAATGGAGTAGTCCACTGATGAATATCACTCCCCCATGATCCAGTTGTCATAGCTAAATAACTCCCAACCTATTGGACATCAGATGTGCTGAGTTTGTATCTGCCAATACTGAGGAATGGATATGAGGACAAAAGAGGTTAATAGTACAAAAAGTCTATTGCAAGAAAGTTCCTGAAGGGCTGGGGATTTACCTCAGTGGTTCTGGCACCTGTCTTGCAAGCACAAGTGCATGGGTTAGATCCCCCGATAAACACATACAACAGTACTGGGTGTGGAGACTCACGCCCAGCAGCAATCAGTACCACATACCACAGTGCCAGACATGGTGGCTCATGCCTGTAATCCCAGCACTCTGGAGCCAGAGGCAGGAGGATTGCTGTGATGTGAGTTTCAGGCTGAGCTCAGGGCCAGCCTGAACCACAAATCGAGACCCTGTCTTTAAAAAAAAAAAAAAGGCTCCTGAAAGACAGGGGAAGGTCCCAAAAGTGGGTCACCACTGAGGCTCTTTTGTTCAAGGGTAATTTATACAGCAAAATCACAATTTAGATAATTATGGGTCAAGCTACTATTTGCCTATAGGTTTGTGAGAGCAGATTCAGCTAATATTGATCAAATAGGGAAGTGAGGTACATAGCAAGGGTATTTGGTAAGCATCATTAGCTTTAGCTTATCTCTAGATTCAAATCTAGAAAAAACAAAAGCAGTTGTGACAAAGGAGGTAAATATGGGTCAGGGTGTTCCAGTCTGATGGGTCTGATGCCTTATCTTTAGGCTCACTAGGCCACATATTGCTGTTGTTTACCACTAGGGAGATGTGCAGGCCTGGCTATTGCATCTGTGTCTTAAAAGCCTGGCTCTCTTCAAATTCTGCTACAGTCATAAGTTTGATGTGTCTCACCTTCTGCACTGACTCTCTTGAGGGCCTGAATTTCTATCTCACTTAACTTCTGTAATACAACCATCTCCCAAAAGGCCTGCCTATGAGTACATGAAGCCATGGGGAGGGCCTTTCCCTATAAACCATAACAGAAGGAAACTGTAAGATGACATGATGTGATCTGATTTACATTTGTTTAGCTGCTGAGAAGAGTATGCAAGGGAGCAACAGTTGAGGAAGAAGATATTGTAAATGTTTGCCATGAAAAGATGTCTGGTAGACAATAAATAAATGTTGAAAGAGAGATTTGAATGCAAATGGTGTTTTTTGATGTCTGAAAACACACAGGAGGAAGGAAGGAGGCACCACTGGGTTGAGAGAGTCTTTGTGATTCAGTTACTACCCCTGGGAACTCTCTCCCTGGATTACTCTTACAGAGACATGAAGACTTCATGACCCCTCATCAGTCATCGGATGTCAGCTGTCCCTGGGGAAGAGATGTGACTTGGACAGAGGCAACTCCTTGTGATGAAAGTTGGTTCCTGAGAAGGATCCAAGTTATGAGCTATCAGCACACCACACTTCCAGACTGGGCAAAGGGCCTCCCACCTGGATGGAGTCACTTGAGTATCTACAGTGATCATGTGCCATTTCATTCCACTTGCCTTCTCTTTCTTTAGCCCATCTGGAATAGCTCCTTTCAGAACAATCTTTTTTTTTTGTAGAAAAACTTAGTTTTGTGACGACAACTGAAGCTTGCTTTCTTTACTACTTTTTTATGTTCTTCATACTCAGACAGCATTTCAGCTGCTTCCAGTAACTTATATGAGAGGGTAATCCAGTCCTCATCCCTAAGAGCACTAAGCTGTAGTTACACCGTGCCTTTCTGCTGTCCTTGTCCATTTACTATCAAAATAGGGCAGAGAAGAATTCAGTTCTGAGGGTCACAAGGTGTCATAACTATTCTGTCCTGATTCTGCCGAGGTAGAACAGCTTTCCTTCCTCTCAAAAGTCAGGTTTATTTACTCGTACGTGGGTGATCATTCTTTTCTACTAGTCTCTTGTCCAAGTAGCCCAAAGTGAGAAGGTGGCAGTAATAGCCTAAGGTTTAATAAGACTGTTGTGTACTAATGGAAACATTCCACCTGTGGGAAAGGTGACCTCCAGACTAACGAAACCTAACGTTGTTAGGGTGGAAAGTACAAATTCTCTAGATGGGTCACTGGAAGTGAAAGTAAGCAATTACTCTTATTTCTCCTCATGGATACCAGACCCAGGTATGCTATTTTAAAAAAAATCTTTATTGGCACAATATATATACACATCACAATCACATTCAACATTGAGAATTTGTATCAGTGTATGACATGACTTGATTCTCATTTTCCCCCATTCCCCTACCCAACCTACAACTCTGCCCCCTGTATACATAAGCTTTGTTTCCTTTTCTGTAACCATCACGTTTTCTTTCCTTTGTTACACCCCATTTCCCTTTAATTATTTTCTATTTCAAAATATCTATCATACATCTAGAACTCATTTACATCTTCAGTTTCTCATACCAGTGAAAAGATATGATATTTACATATCTGTGATCCACTTATTTCACTTATGAGTATATCTTTAAGGTATGTCCATTGAAGTGTAAATGACTCAAACTTATTACACTATTTTTTGATAATAAATACTACATTATAACAATTGACCTGATTTGTATCCATCTCTAGGCTGTTACCTTCATAAGGACATTATAGCTAAGTCTATAGCTATAAGTCTATAAGTCTATAGCTCCATTGGGCCAGGAGTGTCTGGAAACTGTGCGTGTGATGAGTCTGGTGGATTTCATCTTCACTGCTAAACCCCGGGTGCGATGAAGCCAGTTCTCCACTCTGGCGTCGTGTCTTGTTGAGTCCCACATTGGTGGATCAAATATCCGCTAAGCCTTTGACTTAGTGCTTTCTGAGGTCCAACAGTCAAGAAGGGCAAATACAGATCTGAAAACTCAATTGATTCCAGTTAAGGGAATCCGACACCTTTCAGAATGAAAGTGATTCATTCTGAATAAACTACAGTCAACTGAATTTTCAGTCTCACCAAAGGATTCTACCATGGTTGGAGTTCAGATTTGGTCTTCATTGTTGAGATGTTGGGAATTCAGTGTCCTTAATAGTTAAATCAGGCTTTGGTGAATAAAATCTCATACTGGTGCACTTAAGCATAGGCTCTATTTTTGTTATTCTAATTGTTTTGTATGATGGATTCATATCATATTCGGAGGTGGACAATGACAGGATAGCTAGTGTCTTTAACAGTACCTCCCCTGTCATCACGAGGAATGTGCATCTTGGTCCCAGATGGTCTCCCTGAGCTGTGCAGAGTAGCACCAGATGTGCAAGAGATACTAGTGGTTTTATGCTTTGCACACTGGGAGTGAGAGAAAGAGAAGTGTCAAGTAGAACTTTTGGATTTTCCAAGTAGTATTTGACAATAGTGAAGCCACCTTTGGGAGGGAAACAGCATGGGAAGTTTGGAAATGAGTAAAAGGATATCAGAACTTTAGAACATGTGTATGAGTTGCCCATTGGCCAACCACATGAAGGGTTGAGTTAACAGTTAGATGAGTCACTTTGATTATCAGGGAGATGACTGGGCTTATGTGCATAAAAGGGGACTTCATCCATACAAAGTCCAGACTTCAATAATTAAGGTGGTTCACCTGGCGATTTCTTTCTACATAACTTACTATCACAAATGAAGTATGAATCCTCGAGAGGACAAAGTAAATGGAAGACAAAAACCCTAACTGAATTTTCTGAGTGATTGCGAGAAAGTAGGATCAGAGACCTTAAAGAGAGTTAGTATTTAAATAAGTATTTGTTATCCTCATCTATTAAGTCATTATTTGTTGTTCTCTTTTCTCTCTAAGATTGAACAGCCTTGTTTAAATCTTAGTTACTGTAGCAAAGTATCAGCACTGTTAGGTCAGTGACAAGCAGTTTACCTAAATCTTTATTTTCTCACAATCCTGTCAACACAGATTGCTTATACTTATTTTACCTATGGAAGAATTGAGACTTATAAAAGTCCCAAGTGTGGTAATTAGCAGTCCTTGGGTTTGATCCAACAAAGCCTTAAAATAAAGCATATTTTATGATCATTTTGTAAATTGTATTTTCCTTAGAAATTTATATTTTCTTTAGAAGATAAAGAGCAGTGATTTTGTGGACATTTCCTTTCTCCAAGCCTAGAAGAATTGAGCCTGATTAATTTTATGTTAAGCCTTTGATCAGCAATTCGTCAGGATAACATAGTCTGCAAATGTTAAAGAGAGAATGCAGTTTTTGGCCTTTTCAAATTCCTAGTTGTTAACTTGGGCCAAACAAGTAAATTCTCTTTATCAAAAAACTCCCTACATTACGCACTTGGCATGAGATGACCTTCTGTAGCCAATATCATAGTTATCTCCACTGCATAAGGAGGGGAAAATATTGCCTTTGTTCTGTGGCAGGTTGGCCTGATGCGTGACTTCAGAGGCAGGATTCGGCACCCAAAGGTTAGCTACTGTATTTACTGAATGACTCATTAGGACAAGAATGTGGGCAAAGGGCCTCTCAAATGGTGACATTCTGCAGCTGTGCTCTAGTCTTTACAGCTGTGACCTGTAGTCAAGAGAGCATGAAGTGGCTCTTACTGAAGTGAAGACCTACACGATCTATGCTCTGTCTGCTTAACTGGCAGTGGCACAAGACTAGATTTTACTATTTTTTACTATTTTACTTATTTTTTACTCTGATTGTTTTCTAGAATTATTCTCTGCCCACTAATCTGCTGCCTTAAAGGCCGTGGTAGTCTCAGAATTAATTGCATATGTGAGGGACTAGGGGCAATTTCAACAGTAAATGTCCCTAGCAGGAACTGCCAATTCAGTGAGCCTGAGGGAGAAACCCTGTTTTTCACATAAATAGTATATTGTACAGAAAAAACCCCCACAGAACTACTATGTGTAGCTCATGTAACTATCACCAAATGTGCACATGCACTTGATGATTATTGTTTTGTACTTTGGACAGATTTACCCATCTCAAGATTTGCTTTTCTTCAAAATCAATTTCCTGTGATTGTGAAGCATGTTCTAAGTATGAAGCTCCACTTCCGAGTATGTGAAAGCTACTCAATAATGTCAAATATCAGAAGATACATTTCAGGTTGAGCTGATGATCATAAAGGTTAGGGCCAGGATCAAGAATATCCTTAAAGCATAATGTAAAGGTGGAAGGATTTAACAATTAGAGTGTGATATCAATGCCTGTTAAGGATAGATGGAGTTGATGTAGAGTTAGTGAAAAGTGAGTAAAGTCATGTTGCCATTTCAAGGTCAAGATCTGAGGAAGCAGATTTGAGCAGGTTTCAGGTTTCAGATTCAGGGGCTATATGGGGATGGAAGAAATGGAGTAGAATTCTAAAAAGAGTAAAGACGAGAATTAGGGCCTAGGCCTGGTATGGGATTGAATTCTCCATTTTGCTGTTTTATCATGATACACTCCTTTGGTTTTCCCTTCTCCCTACTTTAATAAAGTTTTTTAGACCCACTGCTAATCTGTAGTTTTACCACATTTTAGAAAGCTATCTTATTGTTCTATTAGGGAATTTTGGGGGGGGCTAAATTTCCATGGTTCATATATTCTACTATGGGGGAAAAGAAAGCAACTAATTTTCCAATCCAGTTGATCACTTATATTTTTTCAATGAATTCACAGTTTGGTGCTTTTTAACACAAGAAATATTATCTTAAATGCTACAAAGATCTCACTTTTAGAGACAGACTTGCATGGTTTATATTCTCACCCATGATCTTGGAAAAATTACTGAATTCCTCTTTTCTTCATTTCCTTCATTTCCTTCAGTTATTCATTAGAAATTATACTATTTCTCAGGATTACCATAAGGATTGAATGAATTCAATCATTCAAGTTGTTTGTTAGATACTATGATGCGGTACTATCTGATTTAATAGGATGCAATGTTTTTTGATTCCTTACAACTTAATATTAAATGGATGATTGAAGTGTTACAGTTCAAGGCAATGGAAGTCATAAATTCAGAGATCCTTAAATATTCCATACACTCTTGGCATAATTTCACCTACAGCTCTACCTAATTAATATTTGCCCAACAGAATGTCAAGTATTACCCAGTTATTCAAGCCTTATGCCTGAAAGGCTGCTGTCAGAACCCAGTAGACATCATTTCAAGGAAAAATCACTCTGGACTTTGAGTAACAATGAGCGGCTCCTACTGGCACTGAAGAGCGGTTCATGAGTCCTTGTAAGTCTTCAGGGCCCCAGTGAGTCCCTCTCATTCTGGCACAGCAGGAATCCCAGGTGCTGGGAGTCCTGAGATCAGTTTCACAGAGAGCAGGGAGGTCCACAGCACAAAGCCACAAGGGCTCCCCCTGATGGCTGGTGCCTAGAATTCCATCCACAGACCTTTAAAATTCTATTAAGGTTTAATTGACTTCCTTCTCTTCTTTGGAAAATGGAAACAAAATTTATGTATATGAGGGGGCTATTAGGAGGGTAGAGGAATGGAAAAAAATGAGAATGAAGATACATCAGGTACAGTTACAAATTCTCAATGGTGAATGTGATTGTAGTGTGTACTAAAAATGCTCCAATAAACGGGAAAACTGATTTCCTTAAGAACATTAATACTGTGTGGATCCTTAATATTCTCTTGTGGTTGTGCTTTGAGGGGGTCACTGAAACCGGCCAGGATGAGTGTGCAGAGTCATCATACAGACTCTGGGGAGCATTTCGAGAACTGTTCTGTCCTTAATGCAAAATACAGCCATTTATGTAGTAAATGACAGAGGGCGTAAACATACAAGTGGGGTCGGTCGCGGATTGGTTGAAGCATGCACAGAGGCGGGTTGTTGTAGATTTGATTGAAGAAGCAGTCCTGCTTTTGGCCAAGATGGAGTCACCATGAGGTGGAGTCAAATGAGTGAACATGGTTGAACTTTAGTCAAAGCCTGGCTTTCACCTTCACTGTCTTATATTTTAAAAATTATGCTGAGAAATAGAGGAAGTTTAGGGAAGAATCTCAGGATGAAAGTTGAAAGGATACTAGAAAGTTGGAAAAAATATAGCAGGCAAAGACACACCGAAGGCCAAGTAAGTTGAGCTTGTAATTTCACATGAACCCAATACTGGCTACCCAGAGCAGAGACAGTTATCCTATCCTCACCCAAATACCTGGAATGGACAAAAGATCATTTTCTGGGCCAAAAATCCACTGTTGGTCAAATTGACAAATTGTATGACTGTCTTTTGGGGCCTGTCATGCCATCTGCTAAGTGACAATGAGCTCATACTACCTTACTTATTCCAACATTTGATGTTTAAATGGTCATATAAACCTGAATTGATTCTGGTTAACTTGGATCTGACTACATATCATACCATACATTCCAGTTTTCAAAGGAAAATTTTGTCAGGAGAATTCTAGGTGAATGGTTGTCCATGGGGAGAGAAAAATGACTCTGTAGTTAGTGGAGGGATTTTTTTTTATAATGGCGACCATAGCAAAATCATTCACAGTATTCAGGAAGTCAAGAGAGTCCACTGTTGGCAAGCTCAGAGCACTCTGAGCTCCAGAGAATTATTTTCTAATTATTAAAAACATGATAGGGTAGGAACAAATGTTGTTGGCTCCAACCAAGTGTATAATTGATTTGAAAAGTTCAGCCCAGGGTAGCTGTAAAGAGGCCTTGGCTGTGGGGTTACTGCGGGGAATCTGCAAGTGGGTAGAGTTCATATTTTGTCCTCTTTGTGGGATTTGGGAGTTTGATTACAGGCTCTGTCTTTGCAAATTAAGAGCTGCTGATATTCAAGGATAATAGAGGAAAGGCCTTCCAGGAACATGGGGATATGTGGGCTATTGTATCACTGTGACCTATTGCCCTAGAGGCTTGGCAGCTGAGGCAATCTGATAGGACTGAGATGTTAAATAGCAGATGGACATGCACTACATGGAAAAAGTTTATCCTGATGACCAGCTCCATTCTCCTGATCAGAAAAAATATGCTGGCTGTTGGCTGTCTTTCACAGGAGTGTTCAGAAGATAGAAAATAAAACAAGCTCTATGAAGTGGGTGGGAGGGTGAGGCAGAAAGAACAGTCCCAACAATGCAGCCAAAGCAGGAGAGGGTCATATGAGGAAGCTGGAGTGTTTGAATACCCTCAAGGAGACAACAGTGAAATGTTCTTGGGAATTTCATAATTTGTTTGCAGATAGAGACGGAAGCACTGGAGTCCCCCAGTGTGTGCTTCCCAGGGCCAGTTCTGGGTGTTCCTCATCTGCTTTTGTGTTTTTTCTCAATATGAACAGAATTCCTGGGAAACATCTGAAATTGCATTATTTGGCCATTTGAAGCGTGAATCCAAAATAATCCTTAGCCTTTATAATCGCATATATGTTTTCGGGCCAAAACATGTCACCAAACTGGAGGGTGTCTGTGGCCCTCACAGTCATGATGGAATGTGAACCCGCTCTTCTGCTGACTGTGAGAACTGGGGAACCCTGGTCTGCTTTGCAGCTCTCAGCTGCTCTGCCAGCTCCCTGAGAGCATCACAGAACTGCTGCACACCCTTGGACGCCTTCCTGGGACTGAATGTGGGATGTGCCCTGGGGACAGAGGCACAGTCAGGCTCGCTCTTGCTTTGGCTTCTGCTCTTCCATATCTTCCAAGACCTCAGTGCTTCTGTTCCTACTTCTCTCCAGCTCCTTCGGCTCATCTCATTTCCGTTTGACAGCAGCTACTGAGTGACAGAGCAGGAGCCGGCCTCCAGGAACATGCTAGTAACCTGTCGACAAAAGCTCCCGGCCTACTCTTCTCACTGGGAGCATCTTCAGACTTCCTGAGGCTCCTGCACATGCCACGGAAAATCTGTGTGACAATAGACAAGTTACTGAATGCTTTCAGCTTCACTTTCTTCATCTTGTTGTTATTATGGGGATGAATAAATAAGAGGTGAGAACAGATCAATTATATAGTAAGTTCTCAATAACTAGTTTGTGCTATTATCATTATCTATTTTGCTTTACTGTCTAATAAGAAGGCCTTGTTTTACATTAAATAGTTCTCTTATTTCCTGCCTCACATGTTATGTGGCACATGCATTCTATTATATACTGTTTTTCTTGCTGATGAGATATCTTAAAGCACCACCTGGATTTCAGGAAGTTTAGGGGAAATGATGTTATCTTTTATTTTGTTTGTATTGTACATATTACATAGTGGTGTTGGAATTACAAAGAGTACTCCACAAAGTACTTGTCAATTTTATGAAATATCTGCAAAAAGAGACATTTCTTCTTAATATAATTTACATTGAAATTTATGCAGCAGATTTGCCTCCATGACTTATAGCTCCTCTGTGTCTTTGTGTAATAGTCCCAGTTTTCCTTATCGTAGGCACTCCTCCCTCCATCTTTTGAGTGTTATCCAGGATGCAGGAAATGTCATAGCTGACAAGTGATAGCATTTGGGTCCTATTGAATAGTGTCCTACTTAAAGCCATAAACTACCTGCCTATACTTGTGAGGTTCTCCCTTTATGGCTCTGTGCTATTGGAATGACCCTAGAGGCAGCATTTATCTGCCCCAATGTGCTTCTATCCCAGGTATTAGAAGTATAGGGAGACTTCTAATAACAAGGTATGTGTAATTTTCATACAGCACTTAGAGTTATAAAAGTGTTAGAAGTAGATGGAGAAGAGGCTGAGGGTTGAAGAAAAACAACATAATTAAGGGGTAGATTTGGAATGCAGCCAGGCCCCACAACTACTTGCTGTGTTCCTTTCTTCTATGCTAGGTTGGTTTCTTTCTTTTTTTTTTCTTTTTTCTTGATTTCTTTTCTCTTTCCTCTCCTCCCTCTTCTTCTTTCTCTCTTTTCCTTCTTCTTCCCTCTCTCTATTTTTATTTCTATTTTTAATTTTATTAGTAATAGTTGTGACAAATAATATGCATTCATCTTAGTGTGTGTATATATATATATGATATATGATCTATCTATCTATCTATCTATATGTATGTATGTATCATTATGATTTTTTCTTCCCTCCCCCCTCCCATCTCTCCTTACACTAAGGTTGTTTCTCATACAATCAATAATCTGGGATTATGCTAAGCAGGAGGAGGGCAGAATCACGTGTCACCAAATTAAATTCAACTACTAGAGATTCTCAAGTCTTAAAATGAGCTCTCTCTGGAATGTATTTTTTTCCAAAGTGATGAACACACCTTTTTCCTAGAGTTGGTAAGCCCTTGTTTAAAAGTGTTATGAAGCATCTCCTCCAACAGGATTTCAGAAAAGACTGAAAGGAAGAGGTCCCTGCTTTCTCTGGGGTCTGGAGGCAAGATGAATATTCCCGAGAGAGCAATCTTCCTTATCTGTGAGACATGAGGTGTACAGATGACCCACTGTTTTTCTTTAGCCAGGCACATTTGGGTATCTCTGTCTTAGCAGAGAGAGCAGTTCCTCTACATTTGATAGAGGAAAGTGCCCCTCTGTATGGAATCAGACAACTGTGGGTTAACTGGATGACTCTACTTTGTGTAGAACATACCTGAGTAACCATGACAACTTCTGTCACCAAAAGAGCATGACAGACTCAGAAAATCCTGCTAGAATGCTTTGCTATTCTCCTTACCTGCGGCTCTGCCTTGTGTAAATCCTGCTTGCCATGTTTCCAGGGAAATATCAATGAAAGTAAGCCTTGTCGATGTATAAAAAAAAGGAAACTTCTAACTCAGGGCTCTGAAGATTGACAGGAGTTAGCCCTGGAGCCACCTGCATCACTGAAGCTGCTTTTTGCTCCTAACTTGCTTGAGGGCTCTGTCTGGGGTTCCCCACAGTTTCCTCTTGCACCATAGTTACTGCTGCTGCAGTTCATAGAAGGAGAGGAGACCTGGATGAAGATCACAGCCAGGCTCAGAGGTGGCACCAGGGATCCAGCACCGGCTGCTTTGCTGTATTTGATTTCTGTGCCCCTGAATCTTTTCCCCCTTTCTGTACAACTGCCAGACTCCAGTGTTTCTACAGTCACAGAGTCCAGTCATCACTCACCTGCCTGATACATGCTGTGGCTACTCTGATCCTTGCTCCCCATGCTGCACCTACCAAGACAGGTGTGGCTTACAAATATTTATGTTATTTTTGATTCAGGGTCTCCAAACATGTTGTACCTCTCCCCACAGTTGCCTTCTTACAGTCTTTGCTGGCTAAACTACTAATTACCCTTCAAATCTTGCAAGAACTGTTCTTTCCTGAAAGCAATATCCTTAGCTCTCCCCCAATATATTGGATGCCTATTATACTTGTGCACTTTTCCCATGTCTGATTAATACCTACATATCTTCTTAACTACTGGTTTTTAGAATCCTTGAAAATGAAGACATCTGACTAACATATATATTTTCTTAATTAGTAGTTGTTACTCCCTGAGAGCAGGAGTTAAAAAAAAAGACTAGGTGACACTCTTCCCTGTATGTCTCACAGTTAGCACTAGGGCTTAGCAATTGCTAGGGGTGTGGTACATGTGATTGGATTCATTGTCCCGGATTTGGAAACTGTAGAATGTCCAGAGAAGATCATCTGAGTCACGTTATGGGAAGCAGTTGTGGAATCTTTTTCTGTCCTTCACTTTGATTTCTAACAGTCTTAGGAGCTACCAAATATTTGGGCTTCACAGCCTTTTTACACAATGAAAATCAAATGCTCCTGTGAAATTCTCGCAGGCACCAACTCACAGAGCTGCAAGGTAAGTGGAGGCCCTGTGATTATCTCCTCAAATTTGTCTGATAGGTGGACTTTATCTTCAAAATTCTGAGCACCTAATTACCCTTTATTCTGCTTGAAATTTCTATCTGTAGGGACATAGAATACTCCAGTCTTAGGAAGCTAGTTGCACCATTGAATATCTCTAATTACTGTATTGTTATTTTTAAAAAATTTACATAAAGTCAAAACTTTATCTTCAGCCCAGCTGAAACTTCTGACCATAGGCTTTTCCATGCCCTCTACAGTCACAGAAAATAATACTTTAATTATACAAAGCTAGTGAATTGTCTTGATCCCCCAAAAATCTCTGGTTTCCAAAAATTATTCCCAATTCTTTCAAATATTTTTCAAACATTATTTTGGGGGCATCTTCAGAGAGAAGAGCATTATTTGTTTTGTTCACAGAAAAGTTTTCGAAGGCACTGAAACTTTTTTGATTCAAAGATGACCAAAATAGTGGGGCTTTGTGAGAAGAGTAAGGAAATTTTGTAAATGCCAGGTGCCAAGACATTGCTTTTTCATTTTTTACAAGGTGAGCTTTTGTTAGTGAGAGACACGTGTTAGTTAATGTGTGGGCATGAGAGAGAATGGCACCAAGACTCTGGTAGGCACCGTCTTGCTTTGGATCTTTGGTTTGGCCCTGCCTTGTAGTCTGCCATATACGCTCTTCCCAAGAGAAAACTATCTGTGAACCTAGACCTTAGAAGGCTGTAAGCTCTGCAGTTCAATCTCAAGAGATTATGGCTTTATAAAACAGAGCAAGGAGCTGATATGGAGTGGAAAGAAATAAGAGCAGATGCTTTAAAAATAACCCACTATGAGTTAATCTGGATTGCAGGAGTTTTTGTGTTGCAAATGCAGAAAAAATAACATGCTTTAATGTGCTGAAGAATGAGAAGAGGTTGAATAATTCTTCCCTGTGCTTGGAGATGGTGGTGAGAAGATGTGGGGAACAGCAGGAGTGGAATGCCACAGACTCGAAATCACTGCTGGACACTCAGTGCTTAGATACCAGGGAGGAAAATTCTGCTCTGTTGCCACACTTAAAAATTGATCTTTGAGCTCCAGGCCCAGGAGAAGATGTGTGTAAACACAGTGGATGGAAAGAAGCCTTCATTCTCAGCATGAGCTGCTTCCTTGACGAGGAGTCAGCGGGTCTGGATTTTATTTAGCTGCCTCCTGCTATCAGAGCATATTGAAAATAAAATCACACTGACAATGAATGCAGAGGCAGTGTACCTCCCAACCAGCCTGGAGTTTTGCATTAAGAAAAAGACTTCTAGTCTTTAATAGTTACAATATAGACTGCAACTGATAGAAAAGGTAAGAATTAAATGACTAAAGTAAATGACTTACCTATTCACAAATATGGGGGATAGAGATATTTAAAAATCTTTAGCCCACAGTATGCTTTTGACAGTTTCATAAGAAATGCTCCCTAAATTTCCTAGAATAAGCGGTAGATCTTTCTCTATGATCCCTGCTGGTGTTCTCAGAGTACTGCCAATGGCATGGAAGTGAGCTGGGTTAGAAAGAATAATTGACTCTCTCACTAACATTCCTAGCATTAGAAGGGAGGCTTCACTTTGGCATTCAGGCATCCATCCTATGTTCATGCTGCTATGTTAGAGAACTTTCTAGGGGAGGCAAAGGTTGTTTACCCAGACTTCACCCTATGTGTTCAGAAAAGGTCATCAGGGGTAGGATGAGGTCTGGCGCTCATTTTATCAGATGTTTAACCAAGTCGATCATTTCCATAGATCATACAGTGGGCGTGTGTTTGCCATTGGAGCCAAACCATTTGGGCTCAAAGTCTGATTCTGCTGTTTACTACTGATGAGCCCATGAGGAGTGCCTGAAGCTGCCCAATCACTCTCCTAGATAGGGCCATTGCAGGAACAAGTGCAGGGGTGCACATGGAGCCCCAGGGAACTGACTTTTACTTTTACTGATCGAGTTTCTTCAGTTGTTCTCCATACTCTGATAATACCACATCGGCCATATTGATCTTACTCGGTACATTCAAAGTTTTGGTTCAGAGTTAGAGATGGGGTAGATTCATATTGAGATAATTGATTGTCACCTCCACAGAACTTCTAAGTTTCTTTCAGGTTTGTGGAGAACCTTATGGAGACAGATTTTGAGTTTGCAAACACTGTAGACAGCTGTTATGTGGCTCCCACTAGAGACAGCCTTAGGGGCAAGGCTTACTTTGATACATACAGACAATCTAAGCCATTGGGAAAGTTACGAAACTCTTGACAGGTTCTGTGAAGTGAGTGTTCGGTGAAAACCAGGAGGAAAGTAGAATATTCATGGCTAAAATGAGGTGGAGAGAAAATGTGGCAATGTGCAAGCATGAGAGTGCACAGGGTGGAGAGATGTTGAGGAACCAGCCTGGGAAGTACATGGAGAGGGGAAAGAGCTCTGAGCAATTTGGTGCAAAAACGCCAGCTGATGGGTCTTCTCACAGTACATGCCCTGATCCTGCACACATTCTCTGAGCTCTTCTTTCTCTCGCATCAACACAGGGACTCTGACACGGTCATCCATTATGACAGCTCAGGCATGCTCTTCACTTGTTTCTTCTATATCCTTTTACTTTCTCTGTCTGTCTCTGTCTCTGTCTCTGTCTTTCTCTCTCTCATGCTCTTTGATTTTGTTCTCTTTTCAAAGGAAAGCCACAGCAGAGGGATCTGCAGTGAATTGTTGCTTCATGAAAAATGAATCCAAGTTTCTTAATAATTCCCTGGAATTCCCAGTGATAGAGCAAAGGCATCACACCCCATCTCACTCACAGGCTCACTAGAGCCATTCACTTGACTTTTGTTCAGATATCCTCAAAATCCAGGAGCTCAAAACTTCAGGTGTTTCCACCATTCTACCTCTAGTCAACTTTGGGAGCTAAAAAAAGTATTTCTGACTCACATTATGATCAGAAATCAGCTTTTTCATATTTCTGAATGTAGAATTAATTGTACTTGGAACTCCACAGAGATAAAGACAATATGTAAAAAGGATACTCAGTCACCTGTGCACATCATTACTTCCGCTTCCTTCCCACAACCCCATTGCTGGGGTGTACACACGTGTGCACATACACACGCCTATCATTTTCTCTATTATGAAGATATTTAGTATAGTTTAGCTTTAAAACACATTATTTATAAGATGTAAAATGAACCATGAACCATGAATCAGATCACTTTGCTTCCACATGCTCACAGTGCTGAACCTGCCTTTTCCCCATAGCCAATTTAATAAAGAGGATGGGGAAAGGAGAGTTGGAGGGCTGTGTCTTCAGAATACTCATCACATTCAGCAGGTAACCAATATCGGTGCACCCTTCAGCCTTTCACGGTCTGATATGACTCCCCACTGGATCCTCACTTGGTATCACGTTGGAAAGCCATGGCTTCCCCCCCATGATTTTCTTTCCTATTTTGTGATTTTCAGACCTGATAGTTATTTCTCCCTCTGCAAGACCACTGGGTTCAGTTCTCTTCTTTTGTTCTACAGATATAATAAATATGTTTAGGAGGAACTTCTTTTTCCAGCAGCACGGCTGCAACATGGGAGTCAGGTCCTGGGGAACAAACCCTTTTGAAGATTCCTAGTCTACAGACAAGGAAAGGAAAACCTACTTTATCTTGCACCCATCTTGAAAATAGGCATATAGATACTGTCTCAGCCTTTGTAGCTCAAAAATTGTTGTTACACTGATCACTGCATGACTCTTCCACAAGAAATCTAGTGTGATGTCATGAAATGGGATGAGTTGGGAAGTAGGAAACTGTCAGTGGTACCTCTGATGAATACCTGATCTCTTTGGCTTCCTTTTCTTTATAATAGACGAAGTAGGAGAAATGAGGCAAAGCTTTATAAAACATCCCAGTGAGGAGGCTCCATGATGCTGAGATTTAAACATGTACAGATTGGAGAATAATCAAAAAATTGGAAGGGGGGAAAAAAAGCCTCCAGGACTTAGGTGGTTAAGCAGTAATTCCACATTTAAGAGCATTGATGACTATTTAACATTAAGTAGGTATTAGCTGTTAATCTTTAAGCAGGCTGGTTTCAATATTTGACATTTAAATTAAATAATCATACCACATTTAATAATAAAGTCACTATATGTTAAGCAAATACTACTTGGTAATTGAAACCATATGTACTATAACCACATTGTGGAGGATTCACATGTTTTTAATAACCATCTGATCTTTATTTCATATAGAGCACAATGCACGTACTGTACCATGTGGAGCAGAGAAGCTATTTATGTCATCCCCAAGTGATTATTTTGAAATTAATATACTGGGCTTTGCTTTCCTACTGATCTTCCCACTCAATGATATACCTTCCAATTGTGAGGTGCTGTCAGCATAGGTATTTTCTCATAGATTCCTGACTTCTCTTCTTATACTAGTTGCATTGCTCAAACTGCACACTGAATGCCACTAATGCCAATCAACCTTTCACTTTAACCACCATACACCAGCTTCTTTTACTGAATTGAATGGTAAGAACACAAACATGTCTATTTATAATGTTTAAAATTTGGGGGTTATGTAGACTACTATCAAGTCCATTCTTTTCTTCCTCCCATAAATTGGTAGCAACAAAACATGAGAATATAATGTGTTTTCATTGTTTAACTGTATTCTATTTTCTCTAGTAATAGTACTTTATTCATGGAATATGAGTGTACTGATGATACCTTTGCCATCCTTGTTTATACCATGCTTGTATATGACTTGTTCATATTTTGTTTATACTTGGCTATAGTTGGTGCTCCAGTTATGCTCACAGCCTCTGGGGTAAAAGGAGGGAAAACTGGCTAGGAAGAGTAATATACATATCTTAAGCTATTATAATGTGTTTTAGGACCTAGTGTTGGAGAAAGCCCACATGTTTGCTGGGATCAGTTACCTGGCTGAAATACTATGCAAAACATATTGCTTAACTGGCTAATTACTGAAATTCCATAAAGTATGTGAAATTCATATGTTGTATGTTGAATATACATCTCATATTATATTTAACATTAGAAAGGATAAGTACTAGAATAAATCTATGGAGAATGCCTTAGAGATTAGTTTACATTTGTATTTTAGGGACAATATGCAAGCCAGAATATTTCAAAGTTTATCCCATTTTATAGCTAATGATAGAGTCTAAAGCTAAACCCAGACACAGTTCACTATGTTATACACTTAAGAAGTTCTTCTTGCCTTTTTATATCTATACTTTATTTTCTCTCTCATAAGAGTAGAAAAAGTTGTAGCTCTGATCTTCTCTGCCTGTCCCAGAACAGCATGAAGACTTTAATTTTCTACCTCCTAGTTGTCATCAGTATTACTTCTTTCTTGAAATCTGCAGTTTGATAATAACAAGTTGGGCAGACAGCCAGGGGTCAGCTTTGACCAAGGGGTGCTTTCCCTGGTGTTTTGACTTCTGAAAATCTTTTCTCTTCCAAAAGTCCATGTCCTCTGTTTCCTACTACTCTACTGAGGCCTGAAGAAGTCATTAATGAAATGTCACTCATTGATTTTCTGAAGATGTAACACATGAGTTATCTGGGAGTGCAGGTCATTCTTCACCCTAAGCTAAGTTTAAGTAATAAATGGATGAATTTTATTGAATAGTTATTGCTAGACATTTTGATCAAACATGTCACATGTTACTGACTCCTCCTCTTATTTTTAGAGTCCAGGCAGAGCACAGTCAGAATGTGTGTCCAGCTGTATTTCAGCCTAGAGCTAATTTGTGTTAAGGTATAATGTCTATTGGGGTTTAATATAACTTTTTTAGAAGAAAAGGTCTCTGACCAGGCATTTGATGATACTACTAAAAAACTATTATTAATGTTAAGTTTATAGGACCTCACCAAAGATATCTAGGTAAAGCTGTCTAATCCCCGGGAGTTATAAATGTGTTACCTCACATGGGCAAAAGAGAATGTGTAGACACAGGAATAGACTAGATCATCCTGCTAAATCTTAAATATGATCACAACAGTCCTACAGGAGGGAGAAAGGAATGGCGATAAGATCACTGAGTGCATGGTCGGCAGAGCACAGTTAGAGCCACACAATATCCTGAGCTGGGAATGAGAAGGAGGTAAGGGTTCTCCCTTAGATCCCTGAAGATAAACTGGCTCAGGTGACATCTTGATTTTAGTTCCTTCAAACTCATTTGAACTTCTGACCTCAGAACTATAAGAAAATAATTTTGTTGTTGTAAGCCACTAAGTTTACGGCAACTTGGTAGAGAAGAAATAGAAAACATAAAACGTGCAAGATATCTATTATGACTCTGTTGTATTAAAATTCTTATCTTTTATAGGTTCATAGCACAATACTTAGAGTATACACAAGCGATATCTTAGATATTATGATACTATGATACTTAGATACTATGAAATAATCCAGCATACTCCAGTAAAAGAGTGTGGAAGAGCTAATGGAACAATTAGCTCTTGGAGAGAGCTTGATAACTTGGAGAAGTTGATAATATTGAAGCTGGATAATGGGAGAATGGTATTTATTTTCTGTTTTCTTTATCCTTACATATATGGTCAATTTCTAAAATTAAAATTAAAGTAGAAAGAGCATGAAGGTAAGACTTTTCACTTAGTAATTCTTCCTAGTTCTCTCTTGCCTGTAAAGCAAAGAAGGCAGAGTTGTGGCAGAACTTCTGGTCAGGCGGTGAAGGGAGTAAGTATGTAGTTGCTAATCAAGAGTTGCCTTTATTAGAATAAAACACCAGCCTAGAACTCCCCAGTGCAGGCTTATAATTAAGGCCAGTGGCTTTTCTTTTTTGCATAAAACTATGACATAAAACAGTATAGTAACCATGACTATTAGCCACGATGAATTAATTTCATTTGCAATTTTTCAAATCGTATAACTCGTACTAAGAAAAAGAGAGTGACATTTATCTTGTTTCTCCTAGAAAGAATTATGAGGATCATTTTAACAGAAATGTGACATCTACCATGCATCCCTTTATTTAGAAAGTTTAACACAATAGTTCTTAGTATTAGCTGTGGATCAGAATTAACTGTTGATTTTGTTTAGTGTGATCTCCAAGGCCACATGCTAGACTACAGCCTGAAGTTCTGAAATAACAAGGAGTCAGGGGGTTTTTCTTTGTTTGTTTGGGACTCACTTTTCTCATTTTCATTTTTCTTTCTTTAGTATTTTTTGGGGGGAATTTGTTGGAAAGTTTTATTTACTTTTTGCTTTATTTTTGATCATTTATTGAGCTTAGTGGCACATTATATGGAACTTATGATCACATTTGTTCACCATTGAGAATTTGTACCTGAACATGATATATCTTGTTTCTTTTTTTCCCCCATTCCCATGTTTAAGTAAGGAAGTGGCAGGCTTAGCTTTTGTTTTAAGAAGACAGTTTTCATAGTGGGGAAGATGAGCCAAATGGAGAGAAGCCATAGAGAATCTAATGAGGGGAATTTGGTAGCAAGGCAAGCGAGGCACATGCAAGTAAGTGAGGAAGTGTGATTGCAGATGAAAGACAAGGGGCTTTGAGAGACATTTCTGAGCTAGAAACAATAGGTTTTGGTAGCTTAAGCAGCATAGAGATATGAGTGGCAGAAAATGTGTAAGCTGAGATAATTCTCTGTTTTATAGTGATAACTAAATACACAGAGATGGTTCTTTTCCAGCTTGTCACTATTTCTACCCTTCTAGTGGTAAGGAATAAAATCCCTTCAACAGCATGCTCATTCAATTTTCAGGAAGGTGAGGAATAGGACAAGATTCCATGGTCTTATGCAGTTGATAAAAGAGAAGGAGACGATAGTTAGAGAAACTTGTGGAAGAAATGCCTCCTTCAGAGGCCTAGGTCCTTCATAGTGATGATTCCAAATGTGTGTTGTCCCCTTCGTGTGAATTTCCACTGTGCTTATGTCAGTGACACCGTCCTGGCTCCCAGAGGCTCACCTGGAGAATCGCCAGTGGCTATGCAGCTTCTGGACAGAAGCATGGTTTGGAATTAGTTTCTACCACTGGGAACCATGTGCTTCCTCAAGGAACAAACCAACTATCTGAGACTTCTCTTTTTTCTACATCCATCACTACTCTTCACATTAAAAATTTAGAGTGAAAACATGTACATTTTATTCCTGTACAGGTCATAGCTAAAGAATGTGCCTAAAGAGGGAAGTACCATTCACAAGCTAATGAACTAGAGTTCTGTGTAATCTTTGACTGTCAAAAATAACTGGGTTTTACCAAGTTTATTACAGCCAAAACATCCTGTCACACAGACATGGCACCTTAAATTTACAGACATTAGCAGTGGATGAACAGTTTAGTGGATGTCTATTTTTTTCAAACAGAAAGGTTTCAAAAAACCAAAATTTGTTACTGAAGTGCTCATTCTACCCAATGATTCAGATCTGTAAGACTCAGATAAATGGTTTTGGTAAAACTTAGTCTATAATAGTTTTCTTAATTGAAGGAAAAACATACTGTAGCTGCCCTTGTTCATGCCCAAACCTAGCAGAAATGCTTACAGTGTGGTGGTGACTCACCACCACTGGATGGATCCCTTAAAGTGAGTGGAAGGCAGAGAAAGATTGTTTCCTCAGACCTTGGA
>PVIR01011088.1:0-48056 GCA_004026965.1 Petromus typicus | reverse complement strand
GGCTGGCCCTGAGCTCAGCCTCCAACTCACATCACAATCCTCCTGCCTCTGCCTCCCGAGTGCTGGGATGACAGGCGTGAGCCACCACGCCCGGCACTGTGGTATGTGGTACTGGTTGCTGCTGGGTGTGGGTCTCCACACCCAGTATTGTTATGTGGTTACCGGGGAATCGAACCCGGGCCCTTGCGCTTGCAAGACAAGCGCCAGAACCACTGAGCTAACTCCCCGGCCCCACTATTCCCAATTTTGATTTTAGTATATATGCTTCTGAAGTGAGCACAAGGTCCCAGTTCTGTATAAAGTCAACTTATTTAACCTTCAGAAAGAGTTAAAAGAAACAACATGAAAAGTAATCTTATTTATCTCTCATAGGTTAGAGTACAGGTGATTTTTCAATTTAAATTTTTCTTTTAGTTTTTAAAAAGTGAATTTCTGCCTCATAATTGAAAGATGTTTTCAAATTTATTCACTATGACTAGTGGGTTTTCTAAAAGTAGCCAGGCCCAATCCTGTGCCTCCCTTTCCCTATAGGGCCAACTGTGGTACCCCAGGCCTAAGAGCTGCCCGGGGAGCCTGAGAACAAGGTACAAGGCCACATGCTTATATCAGAAAAATTCTGGAGCATTTTGCTGTGCAGGTGAAGATGAGCCAGGGATAGACCAAGTCCTATGATCAGGACCAGGCCACTGGGAGGAACCTAAAATTAAGGAGCCACCCCCTTTTTAAGCCACCCTACCCTTTAGATGGCACTGATAATGAGGACCTCTTTAATTTTTGGCTGACATTTCTCTGGCCTTTCCCTAGTCCCAGCTTGATGATGTAATTCTCTTCTTTTTCCAAACCGAAATGACACTCTAGGGTGAGGTCAAGGAATCCCTGAGAAGGAGGAGGCTACTGGTTGCCAAGGCACTGTGCCCAGCTGCCATGATGGGGCTAGGTCTCTGGTTAATTGGTCAGGGTAGAGCTGGCTGTGTACTAAGCAAAGGCAGGCCATCCATCCACTCAGATATTCCTGGTGAGATCACAGGAAAGTTTTAGAATCAGAGCTCTCAGCCACAGGTGGTGTATAGAACTCCCGGACAAGCAAGGCCACTTCTGGTCTCCCAGCTCTGACAGCCGGATGAGCTCATTCTCAGACAGCTAACAGGAATTGACAGACCTCCTCACCCTGCCCTTGAATCCCTGGCAGCGGTCCTGAAACGCTAGAGATCATACACCCCAGCAGCATGTTGTGGCATGTATTGTGTGATCTGGGCACCCTAGGGCCTCCAGTAATGATCAGCAAATAGTCTTCATTTATTATCTGTATGTTACAGATGAGTTAAGTGTCTTATGTTTTGTTCTTTTCTAACCACTACTGTCTACTACAAGTTAGGTAGCATAATTTGTTTTATAGATAATAAACTGAGACTAAGCTGGATGTAGTAGGGTGCACCTGTTCTAGCACGTGCGTGGCTAGGGTGGGAAGGTCTCAAGTCCATGAGCTCAAGATGGTCTAAGTAATATAGCAAGATACTCATTTCAAAGGAGAAGATAACTGAGGCTTATCTAGAAGATTTAACAAAGTAAGATCTAGAAAATGGAAAGAAAAAGCAAAGCTTGACATGATGGCACACACATGTAATCTCAGCACACAGAAGGCTGAAGCAAGAAAATTGCTGTGAGTTCAAGCCCAGTCTGAAGTGTAGAGCAAAACTCTAGCTCAAAAAAGTTAAAAAAAAGTTGCCTGCCATAGTGGCTCACATCTGTAATCCTAGTACTCAGGAGGCAGAGGTAGGAAGATTGCGGTGAGTTCGAGGCTAGCATGTGGGCTACATAGTGAGTTCAGGGCCAGCATGAACTACAAAGTGAGACCTTTTCTCAAAAAAACTAAATAAATCAATGAATATTGATTTGGATATTTTTTTGAAAAGAAAAAGAAAATGGAAAGACCAAATCCAAGTTCCATAGTTATTTAGTTGTCACTCAACTGCCTGCCTTTGCCACACATTTCCTGAGCAGAAGGCAAAAGGAAACCCCTACTTACCTGCTTCTTCATTAGACCCCAGCTGTCACTGGAGCAATCAGACAGCTGGCCTATAGAATATTTTGGATTTTTTCCCTTTGCAGCACTGGTCATTGAAGTCAGAGCCTCATTCATGCTAAGCAAGCACTCTACCACTCAGCTATATCCCTAACCTTTTTAATTTTATTTTGGGACAGGGTTTTGCTAAGTTGCTGAAGCTGGCCTCATGATTCTCCTGCCTCAGCCTCACGAGTAGATGGGGTTACAGGCATGAACCACCTTATCCCACTTGCTTATAGCTCTTTATTGTGGGGCCAAGAAGAACAGCCTGCTCCTGGGAGCCACTCATATTTTGGAGGAATTGCCCCTATGCAAGAAGCCCAGCAGGGTTTATAGTACCTACCCAGGAAGAAGCAGGTACCTCTTGGTCAGGTATAGGAGTGCTGGGCTGAACCTGCCTCTGACCTCAGGGTTTTCCTTAAGGCATGACTGGAAGAAGGTACTGTCCTCACAGGATGTGAAAGAGGGGAGCTTGGCCCCCTAAA
The DNA here is from genome assembly GCA_004026965.1 of Petromus typicus. NCBI lineage: Eukaryota > Metazoa > Chordata > Mammalia > Rodentia > Petromuridae > Petromus > Petromus typicus. The sequence goes on along the minus strand of PVIR01011088.1, from coordinate 45,506 downwards.
TGTTTTCTGGTATCTAGCAGTGCTGGCAGATGTTGCCAGTCTCCCCTTCTAATTTTGGTGGCCCACTGATGATAGGCTTGACGGAGCTAAGTGTGTTCATTGGGCCTAAAAGTTGCAGTGTGTGGTGCCAGTGGTTGAGGGGCACTGAACATTGTCCCTATGTTACGGTGTGAACTAAAGCTAACCTGAGAAGAAGCAAGAAGAGTATTGAAGGAAGTCGTAAAAAGGCTCAATGAAGGACAAAACAGACTTGTAAAGGTCTGGTGGTAGCCCCAGAACTGGGCCAGCCATGACTCCCAGTCCACTGGATGCAGTTCCACCAGCCAGCTCGGATACTTTTTCCTTCTAAAGTCCCAGTTCCTAGTACCCACAGACTGGTTCGGCAGCCAAACCTGGGAAACCAGTGCATATCACAAGCCTCATCCTGGGATGGGTGGGAGAAACTAAAACAGGGAGGGCACATTGCTGGACAGATAATGCATAGCAAAGGGGTGCTGGAGAGGGTGATGCACACCTGTAATCCCAATTACTCAAGAGGCTAAAGACACAAGATTAGAAGCCTAGGCAGCATAGTAACACCATGATTTGGGTTAAAATGTTAAAAGGGCTAGGATGTGCTAGGGATTTAGCTTAGTGGTGCCATGCCTTCCTCCCAAGTGCAAGATTCTGAGTTTCATCCCCAGTACTGGCAAAGGGGAAGGGTATAGGATGTAGTGGTTGCCAACATTTGTAAGACCCTTGGATTCAGTCTCCAGGGGTATGAGGGTTGAAGCACATGGCCACTTCACCACATGGAATATAGTGACCACTAACCTTGGATTGTGGAGCATTTGAGAAAATATGCAAATTCATAGACCTGCTCAATCTGCAAGTATATCCATGCTGCATTTTGTATGTATTTCAAGGCCTCCACAATGGTATTGAAACTAAGACCACAAAAAAAGAAAGAAAAGGGGCCGGGGAGTTAGCTCAGTGGTTCCGGCGCCTGTCTCGCAAGCGCAAGGACCCGGGTTCGATTCCCCGGTAACCACATAACAATACTGGTGTGGAGACTCACACCCAGCAGCAACCAGTACCACATACCACAGTGCTGGGCGTGGTGGCTCACGCCTGTCATCCCAGCACTCGGGAGGCAGAGGCAGGAGGATTGTGATGTGAGTTTGAGGCTGAGCTCAGGGCCAGCCTGAACCACAAAGCGAGACCCTGTCTCCAAAAACCTAAAAAAAAAAAAAAAAAAAAAAAAGAAAGAAAGAAAAGGCCACAAGCTCCTAATTTACTATAAGATTTGGCATTTACTGACAGTTTCGTCACGTTAGAAGAGCTTTGTTTACCACCAGTAGCTGGGGAACCTTATTGTCACGTCCTTCCAGGGACAAGTTTTCATTATATCCAAACATAGATATAATCTCCTAGAATTGTCTGTGGCCAGCAAAGGGGATCCTTGAACCACTGAAGCAAGGATATGAGACGTAGGTTTCTCTGATTCACTTGCCAGCCCTCTAAACTCACAATAACCCTTAAGATAAGGCTTGCTTGACATAGTCCACTTGGATTTAGCATTTACAGCATAAGAAACCAGAGAATTGCCATCTGTAGTGTAGTGTCGCACATCTCTAATCTCAGCACTCTGAGGCAGGAGAAGAAAGTTCAAGCCCAGCTGGGACAACTTAGTAACTCTGCAAGAGAGTCTCAAAATGAAAAGTAAAGTAAAAGTAGCTCAGTGTGAAAGTCTTGGTTTGAGTCTTTAGTACCACGAAAAGAAAGAAGGAAAGCAGGAAGGAAGGAGTAAGTAAACAAAGCAAGCATTAGAAGGCAGGTCAAGATAGGGTGAACTATACAATTGTTTGTGCTCTGTGCAGAGGTAATTTCAAAGTCAAGTGGAGAAAGAGAGAATCTAACAGCCCAGGCTGTGGGGAAGCAGAGCCAGCTAGAACATGTGGTGCATGGCACAAGAGCGGAGGAAGTTCAGCCAAGAAAGGACTTCTGCAATCTGCAGGTGAGCTCTCTGGAGTCTTGGCTGAATGTTGATTTCCTCTTGTAGACTGTGGACCTTTACCAAAGATGGTGAGGAACTAATAGAGGAGCAATTGAGGCTGACAGAAGATACAGATTATTTGCTTTCTCACCACCCAGAATGGTGAAAGCCACTGTGCATAATTACAGAGAGAGTTCATCAGAGACTTAAGAAGACCACGGTTTGGATGTGGTGCTAAAAGCGCAGAGTAAAGGGCACTCTAAATGGCCGTGTAAACAGGCTTTGAAACCAGCCTGAAGTGATGGGGCCACCCTGTACTAAGTGTAGCTGCTCTCAACCACAGCACTGCAGAAAGGAAGTCTGATGGAATCCAGACACACAACATAAAGTTCCATTTCCTACACCCACTCAAATGGGGTAAGTAAATAGGCAAGAAAATGTGACTTGCACAGGAGAAGAATTCATAATATTAAACTCCAGTTTGATTGGATGACCAATAAGAACATTAAAATAAATTCTGAAGTTGTTAGGATTACAGGTGTGTGCCACCATGCCCAGCTTCAGAATTGTTTTGTTTTGATTTTCTTTTTTTTTTGAGATAGGGCTCACTTTGTAGTTCAGGCTGGCCCTGAGCTCACTATGTAGCCCAGGCAAGCCTCAAATTCAGCAGTCCTGTAATGCTGTAATCCTAGCACTCAGGAGGCAGAAGCAAGAGGATTGCTGTGAGTTCAAGGCTGGCCAGGGCTACATGGGCTACAAAGTGAGTTCAGGGCCAGCCTGAACTCCAAAGCAAGACCTTGTTTCAAAAACAAAAGGTGGGGGCAGTGGTTTAGCTCATTGGTTCCAGCACCTGCCTACCAAGCACAAGGTCCTAAGTTTGATTCCCAGTAACCACACACAACAATGCTAGGCCTAGTGACTCATGCCCACCAACAGTCAGTACAACACACCACAATGCCAGGCATGGTAGCTTGCGCCTATAATCCCAGCACTTGGCAGGAGGATTGCTGAGTTCAAGGTTGAATTTAGGACTAGCCTGAACTACAATGTGAGACCCTGTCTCAAAAAACTAAAAAAAAAAAAAAAAAGATAGGTTAAAGCCATAATATATGACAATGCTGTGTAGACATGATATATAAAATAGCCACATATGAAGTGGAAAGTACAATTTATGGCTTTGTAAGTAAAGTTTTATTGGAGAACATTGTAGTTGGCTGCAATGATAGGTCAGCCAACTGTCATGGTATCCTGGAACTTATATTCAGGTAACCTTTGTGTACGAGCCTGACACTGTGGCACAGTATCCATCCCATTCACTTCCCTCCATCTGGTCATATGGGCCCTACATCATCTCACACCACCTTGGGAAGAAGGTGGGTACAGCACAATGAAATAACTGAAGAGAGAGGACATTCACATAGCACTTTTAATGCTGTATTACAGCTGTATTTTATTGGTAATCTCTTATTGTACGTAATTTATAAATCAAACTCATAATTATGTATGGATGTATGTACAGGAAAAAGCATAGTATTGCTAGGTGTGGTGGCTCACACCTGTAATCCCAGCACTCAGGAGGCAGAGGCAGAAGGATTGTTGAATTTGAGGCTGAGTTCAAGACCAGCCTGAACTACAAAGCGAGACCCTGTCTCAAAAAACTTTAAAAAAAAGCTTAGTATCTGTGGTTTCATACTTCCACTGGGTGTCCCATATCTCCATAGGTGGGAGGACTACTGCACAACTGAATACTAACCAGAAGAAAGGTAGAGTATATTAATATCAAGTAGACCTGAGAGGAAAGAAATTTACCTTTTTTTTTTTTTGTAAGGTTTTTTGAGACAGGGTCTCGCTTTGTGGTTCAGGCTGGCCCTGAGCTGAGCCTCAAAACTCACATCACAGCAATCCTCCTGCCTCTGCCTCCCGAGTGCTGGGATTACAGGCGTGAGCCACCACGCCCGGCACTGTGGTATGTGGTACTGGTTGCTGCTGGGAGTGAGTCTCCACACCCAGTATTGTTATGTGGTTACCAGGGATTGAACCCGGGTCCTTGCGCTTGCAAGACAGGCGCCGGAACCACTGAGCTATATCCCCGGCCCGAAATTTACCATTTTTAAAGAAGGGCATTATCTTGGGGCTGGGAGTGTAGCTCAGTGGCAGTGGGTGCTTAACATAGGGGCCCCTGAGTTCTATCCCCTACACCACAGAGAGAGGAGGGAGTTTATTATGGCATGTGTCTAGATGTCCCTCCCAAGGCATCACGTGGGGCTTTTCAGAGGTGACTGGATCTAGAGTGTGTGTGATGCTGGGATGTGTGTGGGATCTAGACACTGGGATCTAGAGGGTGTGTGATCACCACATTAGACCACTGATTGGTCTGGCATGTTCTGGGTATGGATTATGAGAAAGCCCACCTTGGGTCTGAGTGCTGCCCACCCTAAAGGTCCTAAAGAACCTAAAGGTTCTATCCTTAATAGAAAATAAAGGACTCAAAGAGGGCTGCCATTATCCATCCTTGTTGCTTGCTGCTTGGCTACTTGATTGCTTTGCTGCATTCTGCTTGCTATGAACTGTTTCTTCTCAGCTATGCCACCCTGCCTTCAAGTCAGCCAAATATGAACTGAAATCTGCAAGGTACAAACTACAATAAACCTTTCTTCTTCTGACTTTGGGTGTGGAGTATTTTGTCTCAGCAATGAGAAAAGTAACTAAGGAAGGGTGTAGTAATAAAAGGTAAACACACCGAGGAGATGATAATAATCTGCAATAAGAAGGATTGCAGTGAGTTCGAGGCTAGCCTGGACTACATAGTGAGTTCAGGACCAGTCTGAACTACAAAGTAATAAGGTTTTGGGTTATGTTTGGTTTGGGGTTGTTGTTGTTATTGGGATACTGTATTTGTAGTGGGATTGTTGGTTTAACAGTGGCCCTTCAGCTTAATCTTAGGTTCTGTCTAGCTAAGCAGACTGTCTTAAAAAAAAAGAAGAAGAAGAAAAGGGCCGGGGATTTGGCTCAGTGGTTCCAGGGCCTGTCTTGCAAGCGCAAGGACCCGGGTTCTATTCCCTGATAACCACATACAATACTGGGCATGGAGACTCACGCCCAGCAGCAATCAGCACCACATACCACAGGGCCGGGCGTGGTGGCTCACGCCTGTAATCCCAGCACTAGAGAAGCAGAAGCCAGAGGATTGCTGTGATATGAGTTTGAGGCTGAGCACAGGGCCAGCCTGAACTACAAAGTGAGACCCTGTCTCAAAAAAAAAAAAAAGGAATCCTTTATGACTTCTACCTCTTATTAAATTTTTGTTTGGTGGTTCTATTTTTGTTCCTTTTAAGCACGGTTTTCTTCAGTTTTCTGAAAATACTTACCAAGATTTGTTTAATGACCTTTTGAATAAGATGTCTTACGCCATCCTCTTACAGGCAGTTCTGCTTCCTTCCCACCATGCAGTGGTCACACTTTCCTGTGTTTGTGTACATTTTGTGGTTTTTTGTTTGTTTGTTTGTTTTTTTAGGTTTTTTGAAACAGGGTCTCGCTTTGTGGTTCAGGCTGGCCCTGAGCTCAGCCTCAAACTCACATCACAGCAATCCTCCTGCCTCTGCCTCCCAAGTGCTGGGATTACAGGCGTGAGCCACCACGCCCGGCACTGTGGTATGTGGTACTGGTTGCTGCTGGGCGTGAGTCTCCACGCCCAGTATGGTATGTGGTTACTGGGGATTGAACCTGGGTCCTTGCGCTTGCAAGACAGGCGCCGGAACCACTGAGCTAACTCCCTGGCCCTGTTTTTTTGTTTTTTTTTGAAGACACACGTTTCAGCTAGTATGTTGTAGGATTTCCAAGAGGCAGTCCCCCTCCTCTTGTGTCTGTTCTGTCCTGTGTCTTGCTCCGTTATATTTTTTAGAGTATACATAACTGAAACAGTTGTGTTTAGTTAAATCTGACCCCTGATAAGATTTTGGGGTGTGTTTGGTTTGGGGTTGCTGTTGTTATTGGGATACTGTTTCTGTAGCGGGACTGTTGGTTAACAGTGGCCCTTCAGTTTAATCTTAAGTTCTGTCTAGCTAAGCAGAGTGGCATATGATCTAGCCTGTTCTGATTTGGAGCTGTGGTTATGAGCAATCAAAACTTGGTATGAGATCTGAGAGCTTGAGTGCTTCCCCACTGTACCGCAGGAAGTGTACTCATTAAGGAGGAACAGAGCACTCGTGCACCCATAGGCCATGCCAGGGAACTACTAGGCTGGACAGTAGTCACTGTCTTGGCTTGCTGCTCCCAGGAGGATATCCTAGGCCACATGCTAGCTAACTTGAGGTTGATGGCAACCCAGTGTTATATCAGTTGCTGGGCCAGGGGTGGAGTCTATCTAGGAGCACAGCTGGGAAAGGACTTGCCCTCGAAACCACACTCAGTTGCCCCAGCTGAACAGCCTGGCTGTCTGCTGCTCCCAATGATATCCCTAAGCCTTGTGGGAAACTGGGATAGGGAACGTCATCTGCCCACAGCCTCCAGCCTGGGGCAGCAGTGACTGGGAGAGTAGATGTTGGCTTTCTTGGAGTTGCAGTGAGCTTCACTAAGTAAATTTATCTCATTATGAGATACTTCAGGACAATTTCTAGACTTTCAAGTGGTTTAATAAGCTCTGTATTTCATTGGAAAGTGGTCTGCAGACTTCTCATATTGCCTGCTTGAAAGTGGAATCAGGGTAGTTTTTCTGCATGCTGCTTCCTGATTGGCAGTTCTTGCCCTTAGCCTCTGTGACTGCTGATGGTCTAGGCCAGTGGTGGTGAACCTACAGCACATGTTTCCCAGTAGGGTGTTTATCACTGACATAAAAACGTTCAGCATTACTGCTCTAGGCCCTGGCTGCTTACAAGCTTCTCTAGTTTTTGTGTTTAGCAGTTCTATTGTAAAATGTTAAGGTATGAGTCCCTTTTAATTTCTCCTACTTGGAGTTTCCCTTACTTCTTGGATATTCTTTATAAGATCTGATAAGTTATTGGCCATTTTTTTTCTAAATATATTCTTTTTTTTCTTTCTTCTGAGTTAGAAAACAGCTCTGGTGCTAACCGAGTACTACCAGGTTGTTTGATTTCTTCTCTCCCTACATCATAGGGCCAGGAATTTAACCCAGTGGTACTGCACCGGACTTGTGAGCACAAAGTCCTGAGTTCAGTCCCCAGAACCAAAAGAAAAGACTCCATTCTCCCCATATCATAGTTCCCATGACCAACAGGGAGATGCGGGCTCTATTGTCCATTAACTGATTGATTCCTGGGCTCAGATACCACCACAGAACTGCCATCCTCTCCCACCGTGTGGCCCTGCCCACCCCTCCGTCTATGATACCTCCTCTGCCACCATGACTGAGTTCAGAAAGGACTATACATGTGGGGCTTGACAGTCTGTGGTCTTGTATCTTGTGCCAGCACAGTGAAGTTGCATTTCTGGGCCTGACTGTATCTTCCAGAGTGTCAGAGATTTAGTTCTCTTTCTTTGATTGTCTTAGTTTGGGTTCTTAGCTGTTCTCAAGGAAAACTTGCTGAATAACCTAACTGGCTTTTCATGAATGTAATCACAGCATACAGAAAGCACGGCTCAGGAGAACTTGTCTGTGGCTATGTGGACTTAACCACCCAGCCCTGGGCCTCTGCGACAAGATATAGGCCAGAGTCCCAAGGATAAGTGCCACCTTATGTCAGCCTCAGGACAACTGTCCGCTACACGCAACTCCCATGTGTCTCCTAACAGAGCGGGAACAGCTTCCATGTGTTCGACCAGGGCCAGTTTGCCAAGGAAGTGCTGCCCAAGTACTTCAAACACAACAACATGGCCAGCTTCGTGCGGCAGCTCAACATGTGTGAGTTTGGGGTGGGGTGCAGCAAAGGCCTGTGCTCAGTTGACCCCATGGTAGGAGCTAAGCTCTGGGCTGGCTTGCCTTGGGTTTGGGGTGGAATGCCATTCTTGGGGTGGGAGGGTTTAGGGATAAAACTGGGAGCCCATAGGGGAGCTACTCTGCTGCACACAAGGAGTGAAACTAGGCCTAGGATGCAGCTCAGAAGTGGTGCGCTTGTGTAGGATAGAGGAGTTGTATGGGTATGGGGTTTCCCTGAGGTGGAAACCACCCCGACATGACAGATGTAGCTCTAGCTGCTGCCCTCACGCAGAACTGCCCTCCCCTGTGTATGCAGATGGCTTCCGGAAAGTGGTCCACATTGAGCAGGGTGGCCTGGTCAAGCCAGAGAGGGATGACACAGAGTTCCAGCATCCATGCTTCCTGCGTGGTCAGGAACAGCTCCTGGAGAACATCAAGAGGAAAGTGACAAGCGTGAGTCCCTGACCTTGGACTCCCGACAGGTTATGTGTGGAACAGCATCTACAGTGTGCCCCTGAGCCATCCCTCTCTGTCATCCTATAAGCACACACACACAGCACTCTCCAGCCTTCCCACTGACAGGCCCTTGGCTCTTCCTGCAGCATTCCAGATCTCCCTCCCCCTGGGAGCCACTGCAGCATGGGAGTCACCATGCTCCAGTGCCGCCTCGGAGACTTTTGCTCCTTACCCTCAACCCAGGTGTCCACCTTGAAGAGTGAGGACATAAAGATCCGCCAGGACAGTGTCACCAAGCTGTTGACAGATGTGCAGCTGATGAAGGGGAAGCAGGAGTGTATGGACTCCAAGCTCCTAGCTATGAAGCAGTAGGTCCCATGGCTTGGGAGGGATAAGGAGGCCTACCCTACCCACCCTTGCAGGGAACTGCTCTCAACTTTCCCCAGCCCCACTTGTCATAGCGTCTGTGGCAGTCTGTAAATCTAACATCCTTAAGTAGTGCCCACTGCCTTTACTTCCCATCCCTCTGCTGAGCCGTGCTCCCATCATCCTTGGCCTGGTTCCTTCACTCATGGCAAGTTGGGATCTGAATTCCCTGACTGCTCTCTAGGCCCTCCCTGAAGGCCAAGGTTGTCAGGAGGCTGACCCCAATAGGTAGCATCACCTGGCACAAGGTATCACCATTCTCAGATGCTTCCACACAGGCCTGGGTGCAGAAAGCAGTTCAGGTTCTTTTTAGAAGCCCTATGGCCACTACATGACTTACCTGTGGCCCTCTCAGAGTTTCTTGGAAATTCCTTGGCAGCAGCCTAGCACACGAGTGGCACTGAGAAACAGGCAAGGCCTTACCTAATAAGAATAAGTCTTTTCCCAATGTCTTTGAGGCTCTGAGAGGCTCCTGCCCTTGGCACAATGTGGCAAGTCCTCATGACCCCATGTGGTAGAGGAAGCCCTGGAGTTCAGACTCCCCACATCAGGGTCTAGCAGAAGCCACTGGCTTTGTGGTCAGAGTAAGGCTAGGGTGATAGATGTGGCCACTTCCCAGGGTATAGATCCCAATTGGTTTGAGGGCTTTGCAGAGACAGCCCACCAGAACGGCAGGAGTGAATTATGGCCCTGCTTACATGGGTGGGGGCGAAAGTGCTCAGGTAACTCATCCTCACCCACAGGGCCACCCCCCACCCCTGGTGAGGGGCTTTGGGCCTGCCAAAAGCACAAGATTTCTCCATGTGTCACTGTGGCCCCAAAGGCCTGGCTACTCTGGAACCTGTCCCTCAGGCACATCGAGAGTAGGTGCCTGAGGCTGAGACCACAGCACCAAAAAGACCCTAGAAGGGTCAGCTAGCATTCTCCCTAGCCCTTCCATCTCACGTATTTTTGTGTCCTCTAGAAACAGCAGGGCTTGAGGAGAAGTGTTGGTACTAGTGAGACATTCAGCACCAGGCCTTGTCTTCTATGCCTTTTCCCTCCCTGGGGTTGGGGGAGGCCTGTGGAGCTCTGCCCAGCTCCTGAAAAAGCACCCCATGGGCCTCCCTATATATTACAGTGAGAATGAGGCCCTGTGGCGGGAGGTAGCCAGCCTGCGACAAAAGCACGCCCAGCAGCAGAAAGTCGTCAACAAGGTAAGGCAGAGCTGGTGGCAGGTGGGTCCCTCCACAACTTGGCCAGAGTGACAGTGTTCTGTCTGCCCCACAGCTCATTCAATTCCTGATCTCGCTGGTACAGTCAAACCGGATCCTAGGAGTGAAAAGAAAGATGTAAGGCTCTGGGAATCCTTGTGGCCTCTACATAGCCCTGGGTATCCATGTCCTTTCTATTGCATCCTGGCAGGCAGCTAACCCTGTTTTTGCCCTACAGCCCTCTGATGTTGAGTGACAGCAGTTCAGCACACTCTGTGCCCAAGTATGCCCGACAGTACTCCCTGGAACGTGTCCATGGCCCAGGCTCCTACTCGGTATGCATCCAGGCAGATGGCACAGCTACCAGATATATGAGACACTGTGGATCTGTGCTGCCACAGGTACATCCACATGTGGCCACTGTTTCTGATTCCAGGCTTCATCACCGGCCTACAGCAGCTCCAGCCTCTATGCCCCAGACTCCGTCACCAGCTCGGGACCCATCATCTCCGACATTACGGAGCTGGCTCCCACCAGCCCCATGGCCTCCTCAGGCAGGAACATAGATGAGAGGTAGGTCATGTTACCACCCCTCCTGACCTGCTCTGGGCCCAGGACAAAGTTGGGAGTGGTGGAGCCAGCTGGGGCTTCTCCTAATATCCCCCCTGTGTCCAGGCCCCTGTCCAGCAGCCCTTTGGTGCATGTCAAGGAGGAACCCCCCAGCCCACCTCGGAGCCCCCGGGTGGAGGAGGCCAGTCCCGGGCACCCGTCCTCTGTAGACACTCCCTTGTCCCCGACTGCCCTCATCGACTCCATCCTGCGGGAGAGCGAGCCTGCCCCTGCCACCTCAGCCACAGCTGTAGTCTCCACCGAAGCTAGAGGCCACGGTCCCTCACCCACGCCCCCTTCTGCCTCTGAGAAGTGCCTCAGCGTAGCCTGCCTAGACAAGTGAGTACTGTCCCTGTACATGTCCTGGAGGGCTAGCACAGGGTAGTGAGCAAGGCGGGACCTCTAGGGACTATGGGCACAGTTTGCTTAGGGTAAATAGGGCATATCCAAGTCCCATACCCACATACAAACCTCAGGGTTTGGGGCTGGGGGAGCGATGAGTACTACCCAGATGAGTACTCCCCACAGCCCTTATGTACCCACAGCCAAGGGTACATAGCAAGACCCTGTTTTCCTAGGAGCCCCACCCCTCTGGGCTACCTTGTTGCTGCAATCCCATTTTGCAACAAAGCACAGGGTCCTGGTATCTGTCATGCTGTACACACCACTAGGGCAGGATATGGGGAGTGAGGAGGGCTTAGTCAACCACTCCTCAGGCCCTGCCCCACAGGCTGAGTAATCGAGGGTAGTGGGCACAGACCCCTCCCCCGGCCTCTGCCTGCAATGGGGGGGGGCTCTTGTCTTTGTATCTTGCAGTTTGGCTCGCACTCCACAGATGTCTGGGGTCGCCCGCCTCTTCCCCTGCCCCTCTTCTTCCTTTCTGCATGGCCGAGTCCAGCCAGGGTTAGCGCTGCACCCAATGGGGAGGGAGGAGGGCTCTGCCAGAGCTTGGGCCCCTCCAGCAGCCATAGACCAGATCCCAACCGGGGTATAGCACGCTCACCTGGCCTGGTGGAGGGCGCCCAGCAGATAGCCTCTTAGGCTCTGCATCTTCACTGACCCCCTAGGTGTAGGCCTGTGGCTGTGACCAGAACAAGCTCCCACCTAGCCTGGCCACCACTGCAGGCAGAATCTAGGGTGGTTTGCTGAGCTTCCCCTCTTTGTGGGGTGAACTCTGTGGCACTTGAGCCACCTGGCTGCTGTCCCCATGGCCTAGGTGTGCCCAGGAGTCTAGGGACTTCCAAGTCACAGGAGGAGGAGGACCAGCCACACTAAACACAGCCCTGTCTCTCCTCCTTGCTGTCTTGGAAGTGCAATGGCAAGACCTTGAGCTTGAGAAACTGTCCACCTCCCATTTCTAGAGCTGACCCACCTGTCCTCTGCTGCCTTCTTGGCCCAGCTGTTCTTGCCAAGGACACACATAGACGCAGTCCCCCAACCCCCAGTCCATGCTGGCTGTGTAGAGGGTACCCCCTGGGTAACCAACAAGGGAAGCCCTTCCCCCAAAAGAACATGTCAAGGTTGGGGAGGCCTAGGCCAGTGGTTTACCTGCCCTCACCTTGAGCCAGGAATGAGCTCAGTGACCACCTGGATGCTATGGACTCCAACCTGGACAACCTACAGACCATGCTGACCAGCCACGGCTTCAGTGTGGACACCAGTGCCCTACTGGATGTGAGTCTGCCCCACTCTGCCTGCCCTGCCCTTAGCTGGCCGCCCGCCAGCCCTGACTTCCCTCCCTCCCCCCAACAGCTGTTCAGCCCCTCCGTGACCATGCCTGACATGAGCCTGCCTGACCTTGACAGCAGCCTGGCCAGCGTGCGTAGGTGGACGGGCAGGGTGGGGGGACAGAGGGGCCCCACAGCAGTCCTCATGGTACCTTTTCCAACCTACAGATCCAGGAGCTCCTGTCTCCCCAGGAGCCTCCCAGGCCTCTTGAGGCAGAGAACAGCACCCCTGACTCAGGTGAGCAAGCCCTGTGCCACTTCCTTGCCTTTTCTCCTCCTTCCTGCCCACCCCACACCTGACCCCTGCCCCACAGGAAAGCAGCTGGTACACTACACGGCGCAGCCCCTGTTCCTGCTGGACCCAGATGCCGTGGACACAGGGAACAGCGAGCTGCCTGTGCTCTTTGAGCTTGGGGAGGGCTCCTACTTCTCTGAGGGGGATGACTACACGGATGACCCTACAATCTCCCTACTGACAGGCTCTGAAGCCCCCAAAGCCAAGGACCCTACTGTCTCCTAGAGACTGGAGAAAGGCAGGCTGGCCCATGCCCTGCCCCCTACCGCAGGGTAAGCACATAGTCCTGGGGTGCTCTGGATCAGCCTCCACAGCCCCAGTGGGCACAGCAGAGGGACTTGGGGCTGGGCAGTGCCTCTGGTCTGGTGAGGGTCCTGGGGCCTGCACACTCACTGCCCTTGCCCCAGCCTGGGAGTCCTGATTTGGTTGGGGCTTCACAGGCACACTTTGGACTGACCCTGCAGGTTGTTCATAGAATTGTATTTTGAATTTTTTACATGAAGGCCCCCCCTTCCCTTTCACAGAAAAATATATAAACACAAGACAGACGGACAGACAGACAAAGACTGACAAATCTATAAATAGACAAGCTCTGTGCTGGGGCCTTCCGTTTCTTCCTGCCCTAGGGTGATGAGGGAGGTTCAGGTGTAAGGGAGGGGTCACTGCAGATGCCCTAGAGCCAGTTTTTGCTCACAGCTCTTTATTGAAGGGCCAGGGAAGGGTACTATGGGTGAGTTGTCAGCTGCACCTCCTTTCCTGAGATGTTTGCACTCAAGAGTGGGGACATAAGTGGGCTCACCTGCTCATCTTCTGACAGAATGAAACCCTCCCATACCTGTATAATGCTGGGCTGGCTTTGGGGCAGAGACAGCCTGCTCCTGCTCCCTGGGTGAACAGTGGTACGTGCCCACCTCCCAGGTCAGGCCCTGCCACCTAAGGGGTGGAAGGAGGCACAAAGCCCACATTGTATAGGACAGGCAGACCAGACATCCAACAGGTCACCCTGTCCACTCAAGAATTCATCTACTATCATCAGCAGGCCAGGGTAATGAGGCCTCCATAGGAGGAGGACCAGCCAAGATAAGGCAGCCTCTAGATACCATGGCCAGAGAAGTGATATGAACCAGTCTGCTAATGGGTCTGAGGCAACATAGTCCTCAGGCCGCCACCCACCCTCTCAGACCTCCCCCACCTTATTGAGCCACTGCTATAGGTCAGGAACTATGACTTAATACAGACTTATGGTTTTTTACCACAAGCCCACCAAGACAAGGTAGAGGCACAGACTCTGGGCTGAGCCTTACCTCTGTCACTAAAGCAGTCTCTGCCACTAAAGTGGCCTCTGCCCAACTTGGCAAGTGGAAGGGACTGGAGACAAGGCAGCCTCCCAAAAGTCATAGGAGCTGCCTCTGTCAAGAGAACCAAAGGTAGGGGCCGGGGAGTTAGCTCAGTGGTTCCGGCGCCTGTCTTGCAAGCGCAAGGGCCCGGGTTCGATTCCCCGGTAACCACATAACAATACTGGGTGTGGAGACCCACACCCAGCGGCAACCAGTACCACATACCACAGTGCCGGGCGTGGTGGCTCACGCCTGTAATCCCAGCAGTCGGGAGGCAGAGGCAGGAGGATTGTGATGTGAGTTTGAGGCTGAGCTCGGGGCCAGCCTGAACCACAAAAAGCGAGACCCTGTCTCAAAAAACCTAAAAAAAAAAAAAAAAAAGAGAACCAAAGGTAGAGAAGTAGAACACAGGACAAATCTGATCCCTCTGCAGGGCACCCTAGCCCCATCCCAGGGAGCCAGATTAAAGGGCAGTCTTAACTCCAAACAATCCTCACCTCTAGGAGAGTGAACCAGGTTCCCCTAGAGCAATGATGGCAAGCTTCTTTAATTTTCAGTGATAACAGCCTGCTGTGGCACACATACCATAGGTTCACCACCACTGCACTAGAGACAGGCCAACATGGACCCTGCTCTGAGGCCACTGCTGGTGAGTGACCTATGAATATACATGTGAGCTATAAGCCTCCCCAGCCTGTGAGACACAAAAGAGAGGCCCTAAAGACTCCTTGGTCTCTGGCCTGCCTGAGGCCCACTCCAGAGAGCCTGGGTACTGTTTCACAGGCTCAGGCGGGATATCGGGGTATATCTAGGATGGCCAAGCAGGCTCATCCTCCACTGAGGTCCACAGAACACTAGCCCTGTTCCTGATAAGCAAGGCAAGGGCAGGACAGGAACTTCAGCTAGGCTGCTGCCTCCTTCAAGGGTTGTGCCCTATGCTGCTTCAGCTAAGCAGTCTTGCCCATAAACCCCAAGAGGTCACTTGCACCCAAGTTGGCTGCTGGCTGGGATAGAAGGGGACAGCAAAACCCAGGTACACAGTGTCACAGCCCAAGCTGGAAGCCTGAGGTCCATTGGACAGCACTGGCCCCAGTGGTTGTGGGTTATCCTTCGCATCAAACCTAGCCCTACCCCTCACCCCCAGTAACCTGAGGGAAGTCACATTAGACAGCAGTTTATTGACATTCTTGATCTCTGGTCAGCAAACTCCTGACACTATTTCCATTGGTAGGATATTGCTGATGACATCTTGTGGGAATAGGGAGCCCCATAGGGGCAAAGAGGCCTCCCAGAGCAGGAGAAGGATATAGGCAGTCAGGCCACATAAAGGACTCCAGGCCCAAGCAGAAAACACTGGCTCTGGCTGTGGACAGTGAGCAGAAGTTGAACTCTCAAGAGCAATTCAAGCCCTTGCTATGAGGGCTCATAGTTCAGCACATAGTAGTCATGGACATACATGAGCACAGCCATTGGCTGCCCGATGATGAGTGTCAGCCACACGGCTGCATTGCCATAGTTGCCCTTGAAGAAGCGGCCCATAATCCAGGCCAGTGGAACCTGCAAACAAGTGGAGACAAGGTCCATCAGCCACAATGACTACCAGAATGGCACAAAGGCAGGCGGGCAAGCCAGTTCACTCACCTGAGCCATCATGGCAGTGAAGGCCCAGAGGCGGAACATTCGCAGGGGGATGCTCAACAAGTACTGCAGGGAATAGTGGCATCAGTGTCTCAGCCATTGGCCACACCCTTGTCCCAAAGTGAGGAAGGACCCCAAGGGCACTGACCTCATGGAAAAAGGCTGAGGCTAGGAACACGCCTGTTCTAGCCATCCATCTACTGCTGCCCCGTCGAACCAGGGGCTTGTAGAAGTGTCTGCAGAGGAAGTAAATATGGGACAAAGCCCCAAGAAGAGTCCTATGCCATACTCCCACCCTACATATGCATATAGCTACCCACCTAAGGCACCACTTGTGCACTGGGATGTTCCAGTTCTGCCAGAAGTAATTGACAGACTCAGAGTTCCTGGGGGCCAAGAGACAACAGAGTAAGGAAGAGGACTCTGACCCGCTGGGTTCCCCCGGCTACTCCCAAGGCCACCTACCACCAGTCCCGGTAGAACTCCCGGTCTCCAAACTGCATGAGCTCCGCCACAGCATTCATGCAGGAATGGAAAAGCCAGTAGAAGAAGATGAGCCAGATGAGATGGTTGGGGACCTGTGGAGGGAAGGGGTCCCAGGTTGTGAAAACACTCAAAACTCTTTAACACTACACCTACCTCCCAACCACTGACACTCACCGCCAGCTTCAGGAGACGCTCAATAATGCGTGAGTAGTCCATATCCTGCACAGACAGATTACCTTAGCCACTGTGTTCCCCCACACACACCCTGTGTACCCAGCTAGAGTTTGAGATACCTTGAAAGGCTTCATGGAGTTCTGGATGGTGGGGACCATCCACTGCAAAGGAGGGTACTGTGTCAATTTCTGCAATGCTGAGCCCTACCACCTGCCACCCCATTTGCTCTCCCACTTACCTGCTGGATCAGGCCCACCTGGAGCTGGGTGAAGAACAGCTGAGGAAAGAACCAGACAGCAGCTGCTGAGACCCCAGCCACCACCAGGCCTTCCCCTGGTGGCTTTCCCAGCACCAGACCTCACCATCTCAAGAAGCCGTCGTAGTAGAAAGCGTTTTCGGATTCGGGGGGAGCGGGGGAAGTTGAGTTCATAGCACAAAGTAGGGGCAAAAATGAAGTAGTAGAGATCTAAAAGGAAAGGGAGGAGCTAGAACCAGCAGAAATTTGTGTCTGGCCCCCAGGCACACACCCTATCTAGGTGCTCACCACGGTAGTTCAGGTTGTCTGGGTAACTCACAGTGCCTTGGGCACTGTCCCCACTGGCTTTCTTCCCTGCAGAGACTGAAAGCAAATCAGTGCAGAAGATGGAGAGGGGTGTGCTGCTTGGGTGCAACCCTTGAGGCAAGCTCAGCCCCTGAAGTCCTTACCAGTCTTGGACTTAGCCCTGTGCTGTCGACACCACAGGTTGACATCCCGGTAGGAGAAGAGCTTGAGGAAGAGGATGGTGTACACCATTAGAGCCAGCAGGGAACCCACTGCAAAAGAGGCATACTCAACCACAGCCTATCACATATCCTGAGGAACCAAGCCATGAGGCTAACTAAGCCAAGGATAGCCCAGGGGAAAAGCAGACACACCTGGAGTGATGGATTTGACCATTAAGGCCACAGCTGCTGGGAAGCAGAGAATGGTGACGAGGTTGGCCACATGAAGCAGCAGCCCTGCCTGCTCTGTCATACTGCCCTGTTGGGGGTAGGGGATGATTGAATCGAGGTCTCACCCTAGGACAGGCCCCCAAGGACTGGAAGAGGATGGGCACTGCTTACCACTCCTAGGCGCTTCTCAACCTGGAATGCAGCCATAATAAAGACATTGGCCACTGAGGATAGAAACATCACAGGGAAGGTTCAGGGCCCCAGTCAGCCTGGTGCCTACCCGTGGCCCTCCTCAAAGCCCAGCTCACCAATAACCAGACATGGAGCAGGCCAGCTGTAGGGATCCTTCAGGAACAGTGACACCACCTGGATGGGGTCCACCAGGATGCCATACCTAGGAGTGAGACAATAAGGGCCTGAGTGGTTGTTGGGCCTGGCCTGGGACAGGGCCTGACCAGGCAATGGGCAGGGCCTGTAGAAAGTACTCACTTGATGAGGTTCTCCAAAAATAACCGAGCATTGGTCAGGATCTGCAAGAGACCATTAGGAGGGCTCAGCCCTCAAAGTACTGGCCACAGATTAACCAACTAGCACCTCCTACTCTCCTTAGCACCTCTGAAGCAAAAGATCAGGGTGGTAGTGTCACTCAGCCCCTTCTGGTCACCATGCTAAGCACTAACATTCACTACACACTAGTCAGTACAAGGCAGAGAGGTGTCTCTATTCCAAGCAGAGGGATCGACCAACCAGGTATTTCCATGTGCTGGCAGATCTGCTGTTCAGTGGCCTTCATCCTTCCCAAGCTGAACCACTGAGGAAGCCAAAGCTAGATCCTTAGCCTGCCACCAAGGTGTCATGCCTGCCTGAACTCCAAGGATTAGTCCCTACTGGGTACGGGGGTGGAGGGTACCCTTGTACTACCACAAACCAGGCTGGTTCCTGCAGTTTGGGTAGAAGAGGCTGTGGCAGGGAAGAGCAGGGCCTAGAAGCAGAGGGAGAATGCTGTCATAGCTGAGAGAGGCAAAAGGAGGTATTCTGCCCCTGTCCTACCCCAGCTGTTCCTTCAACACTCCAAGCTCTGACAGCATGGCTCTATATAGTCTCTAAGGACTGAGGACCCATCAAAATGCTCCTCGACTGAATACTTAGCCTCATCCTTATCCATCTCACAAGCATCTAAAAGCCAGGCCCTAATGCCACCACACCATCCAGCTGCCAGAGCTCAGGTCCCTAACAGTGGAGGTAATGAATGCTGTGGAAAAAGTAACACCAGCAAGGGAACACTGCAAAGGAAGCCTTTATAGGGGAAGTGACAAGCTCAGAGACATCTACCCCTTCCTCCAAGACTGTCCTGCCAGCCTGCCTCCTTAAAACACATTGTCACCAATGGTATGGATTCTCCTGAGAGTCCAGGATGCACATAACATACAGAGAGGACTGATGACTGATGGACGCCAGAAAAGAAGAAAAGCTGTGAATTGTGCCCTGGGACCTGCAGGCCCAAAGGGCTGCAAGAGAACATGCAGGGACGACATGAGGGCTTCCCCTGCTAGGAAGTCTCTTTATAGACCCCAGTCTAGGTCACAAATGAGACATGTCACCTCTAGGCTAGGCTGCCTCATGCCCACTGTGCCTCCAGGCCTCATGACCTCCCATCGGATATGGGAGGAGGTGGGTGTGTGGAGGAGTTAAACATAGACTGCCACAGGAGGTATGCCCAAAGCAGAGACAGACCCTTGTGGATAAGGGTCAAAGGCCTTGTGCCATATCAGCCCTGTGTGACAGAAGCTGAGCACAAACAGCCCCTTGGCCCTGGCTCACCCTTCAGGCTACCCCTTTGAGCCTTGGACTCCAGTGGCCTCTGAGGTGGGGCTGTTGGCCCTGCCCCAATAAAGTGTCAGTGGAAACTAGGCCCCAGAGTGCAGACCTTAGACAAAGTCCACAAGGACCCAAGGCTGACAGTGAGGGGCCAAAGAGCTTATAAGTGTAGAGGGCTGTAAAGTGCTGAGTGTTCCATAACAAGGCCACATTTCCAAGGATGCCATATATCCCCCAAGTTACCTCTTCCATCCATGCTAGCCAAGCAGCATAGCCAGGGGGACCTTGCAACCCAACAGAGTCCCCTTAAACCCCAAGTACATGCTAAGCTTCTCCACTATCCCCATGACCATCCATTGGGCTCTCCTGCAGGTCCAGCAAGACCCCTGTGTGACCACTGCAGAGACTACCCCTGCTCCAGAGCTGGCAGCCACATGGGCTGTGAACTTCTCAGGGTAGCTTCAATGGGCTCTTATACCCCTGGGGTACAGCCTATGCCCAGGAAAATACCAGCCTGGATAGCTCTG
Organism: Petromus typicus; assembly: GCA_004026965.1. Taxonomy (NCBI): domain Eukaryota; kingdom Metazoa; phylum Chordata; class Mammalia; order Rodentia; family Petromuridae; genus Petromus; species Petromus typicus. Next base: position 26,040 of record PVIR01011088.1, on the reverse strand, counting down.
CCACACCTGCCTGAAGGTAGGCCTGTTCCCATACCTACCCCAGTCTACTTACCAGCATCACCACACACCAATTCAGGATGCCACGGTAGTTGCTGAAGCCGCTGTTAGAGCTAAACAAAGAATCTTGCAGGCGATGGCACCTGGAAGAGCAGGGGACAGGCTCCTTGGTAAGCAGATGCCAGGGAAGGGCTGGGTCCACCATACGACCCATCTCTTCTGCCCACACATCCATTCCACATTTACAGATAGGAGGAGAAGCCAGGCTAGGTCATGGCAGCAGCCACATGGCCTGCAGTGGGCAAATCTCTCAGGACCACCCTGAGGGCTTCTCTAAGCAGCCAGAGGGAGTATACAGCAGCTGGCTGGGTCTACATGAGATCCCCATTTCAGGACCTTGACCTTGCTCACCAGAGGCCCTGACTACAACCATATTCTCAAGCCCCTGAAGAATCCAACTCCGGGATATGTGGGATACCCAGGACTACAGTGCTATGACAAAAGGGTAAGAGTGGAGTCCAACCTGTTCATCAGGACCATCATCCTTCTAGGAGACCAAGAGGCCCTACTATAACCTAGAAGAGCCTCTTGGCCACATAGGCCTGAGGTAGCACAGGAACTCAGTGAAACAGCTAACCAAGGCAAGGCCAGGGGTTTAGCTCAGTGGTTCCAGGGCCTGCCTTGTCCCAAGTTGGATCCCAGTACCAAAAACAGCTAACCAAGCATCCTTCTTAACATGCACCTTTCTGGAGGCAGGGACTTGGTCCTCATGCTCATGATAAGCACTGTGGTCATGTCTGGGTTGGGACTACTGAGAGTCCACTTGAGGGCCAGGCACCTGATGGTAGGGGCCTACAGCAGAAACAGGTCTCATCTGGGGTGGGGGATACATGAACAGACCCTGCTTGTGAAGAAGAGTACTGATCCTGGCAGTGAGGATACTATGTGACAGGGACAAGGTCCTGTTCCAGCCCCTAACAAGGACAACAGGAACAAGACGAAAACCCATGTGCCAGGAAACAGTACCCTGGCTCACTCATCAGCTACAGCCCCGCCTTGTTCTCCAACGGCAATGCCACCAGGAAGCCCCATACGCATTGAGCAAGGCCTTCGTTTTGTAAGAGGAAAGGCCGGAACCTCCCCTTTCCTCTCACCACATCCATCTCTACCTCAGAGCATCTGAGCAGTGTGAGCAGGGTAGAAGCTCCACAGCAAAGGCACCATGTCCTCTTAGCCTTGGTTTTGCCTTGGTGCCCAGAAAAAGCATGGCTCTGGTCAGAGTCAGCAATTGAACAGTGCTGCCAGGAGAAGACAGGCCAAGGAAGCTGAGGAGCTTGCTAACAGGCCCACCTCTGACCCTCAGACCAATGTCTGCTTGGCTCGCAACAGCTTCTGGCCAGTAGAATGGTGGGCACACCCTTCCTCTTTCCCATCTCAGACTGTAGCACCATGGTGGACAGCTCTATATGAACCTCAATCCCAACCACTACATACCCCCTTCTCCTAGACTCAAGCTTGGATTTCCTGCATCTGCCCTCTAGATCTATCTTGACCTACACAGGGAGGCTATAGTTTTACCTGTGCCCCTTGTACCCCTAACTCTGTGCCTACCTTTATAACCAACTATTGCCTTTGGGTACCACCCCCAACTGGATACTAACTGCCTATCTTCTTCAGATCCCTATGGCCTCTCTGGACCTGTCTGCTAGCCTAGGCCTTCCCATTGCCCTTGTCCTCTAGGCTAAAGCCCATTCACTCTCACCAGAACTATCCCAGAGTGTTCTGGCTGGCCTCCTTGAGCCACCACTATCAACTGCTGTCTTCACACCATCATGACTGTTTCACAATATTATCACCTCTGTCCTCTTTGGCTACAAAGAAGGCAGTGCTACTTTATCTGTGCCTATCTCCAAAATGAAAACAGGAGTAGGGAAAGGGTCTTGCCTTCCAAAGATGCCACCAATGTTATGCGAGTTTTTTTTTTTTTTTTTTTGAGACAAGGTCTCGCCTTGTAGTTCAGGCTGGCCCTGAACTCACTGTGTTGCCCAGGTTAGCCCTGAACTCACGACAATCCTCCTGCCTCTGCCTCCCAAGTGCTGGGATTACAGGTGTGAGCTACCACAGCCAGCACTGTGATATGTGGTACTGGGGATCAGGCCTTTGAGTTTGCCAAGCAGACGCCAGAACCACTGAGCTAAATCCCTAGCCCCTAAGCGAGTTTTTTTTTGAGTGCTTCCTATGAAGCTCCAAAGCCTGCCTTGACCTCTTACAACCATGCCCCAGGTCATCTCAGGGCCTGTGAACCAGAGTCAGGCCCACCCTTAAGCAGCAGCCACATTGCCCATGGCCTCAACCTGTGCTGCCCCACTCCCTCACAGGTCAGAGGCCTCTGGCCCAAGGAAAAAAAAGACTACAAACCCCACCCCCCAAATACCAAGGCCCACAAAGATACAGGTTTGCCAGTGTGGTCAACAGCAAGTAGGCTGGAGGACAGGCCAAAGGGATGGCAGGAGGGGAGGCAGGAACTGGCCAGCCATGCCAAGAGCTGACTTAGTCACCCTCTTACCTACTGGAGGGCCTGCCAGTGCCCTGTGCCTTCCAGCTATCCTACACTCACTCCTCAGGGCCAAAAAGACAAAGAATAACCCCTTCTTCCCTAATATTCCAGGCCTAACCAGAAGGACTGCAGGCAAAGTGCCCTCTCTTTCCTGTCTTTCACTTACTCTCACCTGTAAAGCAGGTATACACCCATCCCTATAGTGAACCTGCCAAGATCTGTATCATATCTAATGGCTCAGTCTCCAAATATGGACTTCCTGGGGACCACACAGTCTAGCTCTGCACAGTCATAGCAAGACCCTGTCTACAAGCAGAATGAGGAGGGGCACAGAGTGCCCATTCTCCTAGCTGCCAGCTCTTTGACACTTCCTTTATGCCAGCCTCTGGGGTACAAAAGGTAAGGAGGACACCCTTGGACAAGCACTCCATGATGGTGGTGGTGAACCTACAGCATGTGTGCCACAGCAGACTGTTTGGTATTGTTGAAAGCTCTAAAAGGTTCACCAATGGATAAAGATGTGGCATTTTTTTATATAGTGGAGTACTACTCTGCCACGAAGAAAGATGAGTTTCAGACATTTATAGCTAAATGGATGCACCATGTGACCATACTCTTAAGTGAAATAAAAAAAGGAACACATAATTAAATACTGCATTGTTTCTCTGGTATGAGAAACTCAAAGTAGAAATAAGGACTAAAATGTGTAACAAATATTGGGAAATGGAAAGAAAATGTTTGAATTGGAAGGGGAACAAGGGAGGAGGGAGGAAGGAAGGAAGAAGAAAAAATGAAAATAGAAGGAAAAAATGGCAACAAAGCCTTTGTGTATAGGCCAGGAGGAGGCTTTAGGGAAAGGGGAATGGTAAAAGGGGGCAGGATGTACCATGTATAGGTGCAAATTCCCTATGGTGAGTCCTATCATTATGTATCCCTAAAATATATCAATAAATGTTTTTGTTTTGTTTTAAGACAGAGTCTCACTTTGTAGTTCAGGCTGGTCCTGAACTCAGCCTCAAACTTGGCAATCTTCCTGCTTCTGCCTCCTGTGTGCGCTGAAATTACAGGCGTGAGCCACCACACCTGGCATTGTAGTATGTGGTGCTGATTGTTGGTGGGAATGAGTCACCACACCTGGCATTGTTGTATGTGGTTACCAGAGATCAAACTTGGGACCCTGCACTTTGCAAGGCAGGTACTGGAACCACTGAGCTAAATCCCCAGCCCTCAGTAAATTTTTTTTTTTTTTTTTTTTGAGACAGGGTCTTACTTTGTAGTTCAGGCTGGCCCTGAGCTAAGCCTCATACTCACATCACAGCAATCCTCCTGCCTCTGCCTCCCAAGTGCTGGGATTACAGACGTGAGCCACTAGGCCCGGCACTGTGATATGTGGTACTGGTTGCTGCTGGGCGTGAGTCTCCATGCCCAGTATTGTATGTGGTTACCAGGGGATCAAACCCAGGCCCTTGTGCTTACAAGAAAGGCCCTGGAACCACTGAGCTAAATACCCGGCCCCTCAGTAAATGTTTTTAAAAAATAATAATAGCAAGTTCACCATCACTCCCCTAAGAGAACCCGAAACCAGAAAATTCTGCCTAGGGTGCCCATAAACCAAGTGCCAACTGGAGTTTCCAAAGCCTGGAAGTGTGAACAGCAGGCAAAACAAGAAGGAATGCCTTTTCCTGCCTTATAGCCTCACCTGGCCATAGGGCAGAAGAAATGAGCCCATACCCAGAGTTTGGTTCATCTGCCCAGTCCAAGATGAGCTGGAAGTACTGGGGAGGAGCGGAAGTCTGAACTGGGCCAAAAGCAGTAGTACGCAGAGCGGAAGGAAGACTGCTAAGAGAAGGGTGAGCTTTGAGCCAGCCAAATCTCAAAACAGCAGGCAGAGTCAAGCCTGGCCTAGTAGCAGAAAGAACTGAGTCTAGCCAGGCATGTTAGCACAGACCAGTAATCCTGTAATTTCTCAGGAGACTGAAGCAGGAGGATTGCCATGAGTCCAAGGCCAGTGTGGGCTATCCAGTGAGACCTGTCTCAAAAATCAAACATAAGTGGGGCATGGCGGCTCACACCTGTAATCCCAGCACTCAGGAGACAGAGGTAGGAAGATTGCTGTGAGGCTAGCCTGGGCTCCATAGTTCAGGACCAGCCTGAACTAAAGTGATTTACTGTCTCAAAAGACACACACAAAAAATCAAACATACAGGTGCACACCTGTAATCTCAGAACTTTTGAAGCTGAAGGAGGAGGACTGCTACAAGCTTGATGCCAGCCTGAGCTACACAGTGAGCTAGAGGTCAACCTAAATTACATAGCAAGACCCTATCTACAAAAAAATATAGTGGAGGGCCGGAGATTTAGCTCAGTGGTTCTGGCACCTGCCTGCATTGCAAGCACCAGGACCCAGGTTTGATGCCCAGTTAACCACATACAATAATGCCAGGGGTGTGGTGACTCACGCACATCAGCAATCAGTACCACATACCACAGTGCTGGGTGTGGTGGTTCACGCCTGTAATCCCAGTACTCGGGAGGCAGAGTCAGGAGGACTGCTGAGTTTGAGGCTGAGTTCAGACCAGCCTGAACTACAGAGTGAGACTCTGCCTCAAAAAACTAAAAAAAAAAAAAAACAAAAAAACCAAAAAACCAGAATGAAGTCTAGCACATTTACCAATAGCCCTGTCTCATTCCCAGGGTTGAAAGAAGCGCATACAAAGCCTGCTTGTCCTAGAGACCTACAAGTGGATTATAAACTGGCTCTCTCCTCCAGTCTGGACAGTATCCTCTCTGCCATCCACCAGTGATCTTCTAAAAGACACAAAACCTCCACTAGTCTCACAGGAGCCCCAGGCCAGCAGAGTCACAGAAAAAGCTTTCTGGCCAGCGACAAGAACATGCCTACTCTCTCAGCTTACCCCCAGAGGGTGGTCTGGAAGGATCTCCTCCTCTATATTATACAAAGAACCCTATTCTCAACCACCAAAGAAGTCATATTAGGCACTCTCCTACTTCCTGAAGACATCTTGGGGCAGTCAGTACGAGGGTAACTCTTAAGACATTAATTTTTTTTTTTTTTTTAGGAAGGAGGTCCAGGGCCAGCCTCTCTGAGTACCACCCCAGGCCCACAGGGAAGCTAGGACCCCTCTCAGCAGGGCCAGCCTCCTCCCCCACAGTGCCTTCATGACTCCTCACCTGACCTTTGTTCACACTGTGCTGTGTATGCCTCACACTAAGGTTATCTTATCTGCTAGGTGAACCATGAGAACCCCAAGGGAAGTGACAGGGCCTGCACACAGCTTTCCTCCCTCATCCCCCTCCCTACACTAAAGGACTTGCTTACTGAGAAGGTAAGTCCTTATCAACCAAACCACCCACTGTCCTAGCCCTCAGTTGCTCCTTTAGCCAGAGCCCTGAGGATCAATATAAAGGCCAGAAGGAATAGCTTGCTGGTGGCCTCAGGGTCAGTTTGGAGAAGGAAGCCAATCAATGCCCAGGCAGCCAAGTTCTCCCCATCAGCCACGGTGCACTTCCCATACACTGACATGTCAGTCACTCAGGTAGGTAGGGCTCATCTATAGATATCTCCACCTCAAACTCCTCTCCTATACCCCACCAGTGGAAGAAAGTTCCACATAGGACCTGCACTACCTCCCCAGTGGGCAATCCTGCTAGCACAAGCCTTGCCTAGCAATTCTCTGGGTGAGGGATGAATCAACTCTCAGGAAGGTCCGCAAGGACAAGAACACCTCCTGCATTGCCCCCTGCCCTGGGCAGATGCCTACTATCCTAATTTGAGGCAGAGACGAGGCCAGATGGACCCTCCCTGACAGACCAGTCTCTACTGGGAGCCTTGCCCACGCCTGAGGGTGCCTTGCAAGGCCCTCCGAAGGGCCACCTCATCCCCTCTCGTCCACCTCCTTCCAGACTGGAAGGTGAAACTACCCCAAGGACGTGTCGAGGGCTGCCCACCTGCCAGGCCGCTCTCGCTCCCACACAAACTGACCCACAGGGTGACCTTGGCAGCTGATCCTCTACACCAAAGTTTCAGTGCCCCTCAGGACATAATGGTCCCCAACCTTAGGCCGTAACCACTGAGGCCGCTCGGGAGAAACAGAACAGCGGGGTGTGGGGTCAGAGGTGAGAGGTTAGGCGCGCCGCTACCTCAGCTCCAAGGGGCCACTGCCCACTCTGGCGTCTCCGTCTTTGTCTGGGGCCTGGGCCGGCGCGTCCCCTCGGGCTCCTACGTCGGGGCCTGCTACTGCGTCCCGCACCTCCTCCGCCGCAGCTGTGGGCCCACTGCCTTGGCCCGAGGGCCGCGACCCAGTCCTCCTGCGCCTAGAACCGCCCGTACCGCCGAGGTCGCCCATGGCCGTAGCCCGCACCACCCAAGTCCTGGCCCGCCGGGCAACGGCTGCCACCACCCCCTGCCGGCCGCCGTAACCAGGGTCCGCGTTGCTCCGGAGCCGCTGACTGGCCAGCAGTCGGTGCGCGCGCCCATTTGTAGTCCAAGGCCGACAGGAGGCGGTGCCTCGGCGCCGCGCGGAGCACCCTGGGAGTCGCAGTCAAGGAGCTGCCTGGGCAGACCAGGTTTCTGCGTGGTTTCGGGTCCCTGAGGAAAAGTTGGAAACTCAGCCGGGTTTGGTCAGCGCCTGGCTTCCTGGCAGCTGGGCACTTTCCCCGAACTCGTGCTGGCTCCTTGTCCCACTTCTGTAAATATAGAATTTCGTCATTCCCCGGTTCTCCGAACCTTTTGGGGTGTAGGTCAACTATGAATGGCTCCATACACGCGCATTCAGCTGCCCAGTCCCAGAGCTTATGTCGGAGCGCACACCCAGCAGGAACTACCCCTGTTCCCCCATGCCCTAGTCATCGTCGTGCTCTGAAAACCCTTTGTTGCCAGGCAAGAAACACTTGTAACTGAACCGATTCAGGTGGACGTCCCACAAAAGCTAGATCAAGATCAAGTGGAAAAGGGCCCCGGCCACCTCACAGCACGCCAGTGCAATCGTCTGACTAAGTGAAGCAACTGATCAGCCTTAGTCACCTTGGCTGGGCATGCATCCTGCAATGAATGAGAAATGGAGGCCTGATTTCTCCGTAGAGCAACAAAAACAGAGATGCCTCTCCAACAAACATCAGATCTGCACCTTCCCACCATCCTCATCCTGTTTCTATCACCTTTGGCCTGCAAGGCTGTCCACCTATAACCTGTTCTAGTTACACAACTCTTTTTTAACTCATTCTAGCCCAGGCATCCAAGGTATCTGTGTAACCTGGAGGCCACCCTACCATCCATAAAGCCCCTCTTTCTCTTTTATGAGCCTTGTTGAATCAGAACTATCTTCTCATGATTCCTTACCCAGTCTCCCAGAACATATCTGTTTAACCCAGTCTCTGGTAACAGGATGTAGCTGGGCCTGGGCCTGGGCCAGTCAGGGGTAGGCCTTTGTGAATACTGACCTAAAAAGGAGGCCAGAAAAGAAAGTCCTCTTTGGAGCCTGGTATGGAGAGGTGAAGTATGAGAGCTCTAATACTCCCTTTCCCATTCCCCTTTCAGGCACTGAACACAGGCCCTTCCTATGGCCCTGAATCTCCAACTAGTGTGCTCTGGCAGTACCACACTCCAATACAGAACCAAGAACTAGGTTGCCGGCCCACTCCAGGCTAATATTCAGAGAAGGTTGACAGTTCAGCCTGCCAGTAGGCCTAAAGAGGCACAACTCACCAGCACATGAAGAGGGAAAGGTTGAGTTAAAGAACTGGCTATCTTGACTATGCCTGGCTCAAAGCAATCAGTCAGTAAGTGTTCTCTGTAGGAAAGTGACCAGAAGGTCGACTAGAGGCACCAGAGAGGAGAGTCCGGCCAGCTGGCCGAAGCCATTGCTGAGGCATGGAGCAGAGGATTACCTGCCATGAACTCCAGCAACCAAAAATCCAAAGCAAAGTACAGCCCAGGCCACCAAGAAGAGAAAGGTCAGGGCAGGTAATGTTGGCTAAGGACAAAGGTGTAAAACTGGGTTTTAAAGGAAATCATGGTGGAGATCTCCATGATGAGGGCATCAGTAAAGGAGGGGGAATCTAGGGTGGGGTGGGGAGCCTTGCAAGCCTGGTAGAATAAAGGACCAGGAGAGTTGACCTAAGGATGACTTGAAGCCTTGGGACCATGAGCAAACACTGCCATGGAGACAGTTCATAGCTGTAGTGTTCAGTGACCTGTATCACTCATTCTCTGTAATGGATGGTTTTTCCAGTGGTTGATTGGAATACAGAGGTATGCTCATGCATGGCACTGCAGAGAAGGTTTCCATCCTTCCACTTGCACCAGTCTCAGAATCCCAGAGAAGCAGAATTGACCATTCAAGACACTAACAGTGTGGAGTCTTTTAAGAACGAATGGGAAGCTAGCAGCTTCCTTTCCTGCCATTGCCACCAGCCAGGGGCGTAAATTAGGTATGGTGTGGGTGGAGGACTGGAGCAAGGCTGTGTCAAAGGCACCTCTGGATTTGTCATCCTTAGAGGTTGTTTATCTCTTCCCCAATACTCAGATTTCTCATCTACAAATAGAGAAATAATGCCTACTCAGCTCAGATACAATGAGGACCTCGCTGTAGGAAGCCCTGGCCACTGATCCAGCCCAGTTACCAGATGTGTCTTTGCTCCTGCTGCAGTTATTGCTGGTGGAGCTCTCCAGACAGGGACGCTCATCCCAGCTTCCTGAATTAGCAGGCCCAGGCCAGGGATTTAGCTCAGTGGCACCGCTCCTGCCTCGCAAGTGCAAGGTCCTCAATTTGATCCCGAGTGCCAAAAAATAAAAAGAACCCCTTGAATTAGCAGGCCCAGAGGCCATGACCTTCACAGGGGAGACAATGGATAAAATTCAGATGGATCTGGTCCCTCCCCTTGCCAAAGTGTAGGCAGTTATGCTGGCGCTGGCCAAGGCTGACCTAATTTGATCACATATTACAGTTTTTCGGCAGGTGCTCAATCTATGGCTGCCTACCAGGATTAGAGCTGAGCAGTAGCCTCTGTGCTGTCCTTATCCAGCACAGCCTTGCCATCCATGTTGTCAACAGCTCCCCCTGTCTAGGCTCTGAGGATCATGCATGGATTTAGAAACTTTTCCGAAAAAGAAAACAAAAACTTCTCTGCCACAGCCACCTCTTCCCTGGACTTGACCCAACACAGCTGTCCATGTAGGCGTTCATTCTCCAGCAATGCAGTACAGCAATACACCCCCAGAATCTAAGGGTCAAGATAAAGGCAGCAGGCCGCAGGGAGAGACGACCTTAAAACCTCTGCCATTCGTATTTCTTCCAGCAGCAGACCAGAAGGTTTGCAAAGGACAAGGGACTCAGCTTGTTGATGTAGCTGCCTGCAGTTCAGGCCTGAGGGGGTGGCAGAAGCTCCTCTAGGAGAGAATTCAGGTCTCTTAGGCCAGAAGCCTATAGTCCTTTCTGTATATATTTTCCCCATTCTAGGTCAACCTGCACTGACCCTGACATTGGGCAATAGCCCTTTAGTGCCCTCAATTCCTGGTACAGCACAGATTCATCTGCCACAGGGGCCCACTACTCTGCCTTTAGACAATGTCTTGTGGCTCAGCCAGCCAAGTCAGCCCTATCCAGAAAAAAAGTCTGGGCCATAGCTTTATCTGTGACTCCCAGGACTAGGCCTGAAGAACCAAGAAGATATCCCGCAGTCCCCAGTGAGAACATATCAGCCAACACTCCAAATTCTATCAAGAGTGGCATTTATTCTCCTCGTGGAGGTGCGGCGCTCCGGGGAGCTGGTGCTATTGTGCTTAGGAAGGAGGTCTGTCGTCCGTCCGTCCGTCTGTCCGGCCGGCCCGGCCCCAAACGGGGGCAGAAGAAGGGCTCGGCCCGAGTAAAAATCCCGGCCTGTTCCGGGCAGGAATATGTACAAGGCGGCGGGGCGCAGGCGGGGGTGGGGGCGGGGCAGGCCGGCGGCCACAGCCCCCACCCGAGGGCCCCGCACCTCGGGCCCTACTTGTAGAATCAGTACAAAATAGGTGCTACCTAAACGTTCCTTCTACCTGAATTCACTAAGTCGGTTATTGTGCTGCTTAGTTATGGGGGCAGGAGGGGGCCCATGGCTTTCCACGGCGGCAGGGCGTGGGGGAAGCAGGAGAGCCTGGTGGGCTGACGACCTTCTGGCCTTCTCCTTAGGTAGGAAGACAGGGGTGCAGGGTGGGGCAACACAGGGCTCCTGTGTGAGCCTGTGCATGTGACACAGGCAGACAGGCCCCAGCTGGAAAACAATGCAGGCACCACACTTGGGTGGCTAAGGGGGTTCGGGGCAACCAAGCTTGGTGCTGGGGATGAGGCTGGCCACATCATATACTCCAGCTTGCACCCTGTCCACAGACGGCAGAACCGTGCGTGCCAGGAAATCAGCGGGCCGGGCATTCATGTGAGCTGTCCTGGTAAAGCTGGACCCTGGGACCCTGGGTCTGTGCCACCTGAGCTGGGGATGCAAGGCCCAAGTCAAAGGTCTCTTAGGCCAAAGGCAGGACTGAAGGCGCCCAGCACGGGGACGAACTGAGGCGGGTTTAAAGAGACCACGGGCCCAGGGACCAGGTGCTCTGCATCTGTGTTTGCCTCTAGCCCACCCAAGACCACTGGGTCTCTGTAGTCGCTGCTTCTCTGGCGGACTCAGCAACGGGCCTGGCACGTAGTAAATGCCCAATAGACAATTGATGGACGTTTGACAGAGGAGCCTTGAGTGCAACCACCCTGTCCCCCCCCCAACCACGATGCTCGCCCCTTGGGCTCTGCCGTGGGGAGCGGGAAGGGGGGTAAGAAAATCTGCGCGGCCGGCCCCGCGCAGCATCCCTGATCTAGGGTCCTATGGGGTGGATTAGGAGGGGGATACCTGATTCTCAGTAACTCTAGAGGCTGCGGCAGCTTCGCATGCAGTGCGCATTATTGCTCTATAGTCGGCATCGGACTAACTAAGAGGAAAAGGGAGCGGGCAGCCCCGGGAAGGGTTGGGAGGAGGGATGGGGCTGCATGCAGTGACGTCACAAAGGCGGCGGCCAATGGGGCGGGCCCTTGGGCGGGGTCGCCGCCGAGGCTTTGGCATAGACGGGCGAAAGTTGGCAACCTAGTAGGGCGGGGCCTGGGCCTCGGGAGAGGGGCAGGCCTCAGGGAGGCGGGGTCCGAGGCTCCCAGGAGGCAGAGCCCAGCTAAGGGCGGGGCTCTGGGGCGGAGGAAGTAATCCCGGACATCCCAGGCCTCCGGCGTCGGCGGGAAGGAAAGGTTCGGCGCCCCCTCCCTAACCCGAGTGCAATCCGTTCATAAATAAAACGTACAAATACAGAAAGAAAGAAACCCGACGCGTCCACACCCCCCCCAGGGGGCTTTACCCGCAAAGCGAATACAGAGGTGTGTAGAGGGCAGAGCACGCCTGCCGGCCCGGGTATCCGTCCTCCAACACCGAAAGCCCGGGGTACAAGGGAGGGAGCCCCGGGGCAGGGCAGGAGCGGGATCTGAGTAGGTCGGATAAGTCCATGCGATTCGATATGCGTCGTTATTATTCGTTATGGAGGACAAAACCCGGGAAGCTGGGCTGGAAGAATTCGGATTTGGCAGAGGAAGAGGAGAGAGTAGGAGGGCGGCTCAGACTGAGGCCCCAGAAAGAACTCGAGGGAGAAGGTGCCGCCGTCCACCCCTTTCCCCGGTCCCCAACTCGTCGAACACAGCCGGGAGGTCTACGAAGCCGATGGGGCAGGACGCCTCGGTAGCCGGTCCCTCTCTGGCTCCTCCCCGACCTGCTGCCGGGGAGGTATTGACCCCCTGAAAGTGTAGGCCTAAGGCCGGGCCTGGAAGGCTTGGAAAGGGGTGGGGAAGACCTGAGTCTCTGCAGCGCGATCCAGGAGCGCAAAGGAGGGAGGTGGGCGTTCCCTACCTCACCCCACCCCCATCTTCAGAGACCCAACTGAGAGATGAGGTTCGGTTCTGGGTCTGGCTGACCCTATTGCTGGGAGAAAGCCTGGGGCACCCTGGAGGAGTGGGGAGGGAATTCGGGGTGGGTCCCCCTGGGGACCCTATTGCTTGAAGGGGCTGGCAAGGCCCCTGACGAGCGGAGCAGGGTGAGGCAGGCTCCCTCTCCCTATTGCTGTGAGGAGGGGCCCGCCCTCCGGCCCCTCCGCCCGGATGCCGGCGGAGACTTCCCTGGGGGCCCGTATTGCTAAGAGCCGGCCCGGCTGGCCCGCCGCCCTAGGCCTGCACGGGACTGAGCTGCGGCGGCGCAGGGGCCGCGGGGCCGCCTGCACTGCCCGCGCCGCCCTTGAAGCAGGCCGACTCATAGTGCTTGTTGAGATAGGACTTGAGCGCGAAGCTCTTCTTGCAGCGCTTGCACTGGAAGTGCTTGAAAGCCGAGTGCGTCTGCATGTGCGCGCGCAGGTTGGAGCGGTCGGCGAAGGCCTTGCCGCAGTGCGCGCAGCCGAAGGGCTTTTCGCCGGTGTGCGAGCGCATGTGCCCCTGCAGCAACCAGGGCCTGGAGAAGGCCTTGCCGCACACACCGCACTTATGACGCAGGTCGTGCGTGAGCAGGTGCATAGCCATGGCCGGCATGGACACATACACCTTGCCGCACGTTGGGCAGCGTCGCGCCAGCTGGCTGTCCAGACTTCGGTGCGTCTGCTTGTGGCGGCTCAGGTTCGACGAGGTGGCGTAGGTCTTGCCGCACTCACCGCACGCATGACGGCCTGTGGCGCCGGAGGCACCCGGCCCGGCGCGCGCCTCAGCACCTGCCCCGGTGCGCGCGCCGCCCCGGCCCCCGGCCCCCGGCCCAGCACCCCGGGCTCCCGGCCCGCCCCCGCCGCTCGCATCGCGTTCAGGGGCAGCCGCTGAAGCTGTGGATGGGGCCGAGGCCGCGTTGGCGTGGGCGGCCTTGCGACGAGAACGCCCGTCGGTGATGAAGAAGGCGTCGGCCGCATAGCCTTCACTGACTGCCGCGTCGCCGTTAATGTAGCCACCTGCGGCGGTGGCCAGCTCCGGGCGCGGGGTGGGCGGTGGCGCCGAGCCTGAGGCCGCCGGCCCCAGCTCTCCCCGCACAGCCGCAGCGTACATGGGCTCCGGGGACGGCCCTTTGAGCAGCGCCGCCTCCGCGTCGCCATCGTAGACGGACGCTGGCCCCACGTAGTCGCTGAGGTATCCTAAAGGCCGGGGCGGGACGGACAGCAGGAAGAGCACGGGGAGTTAGGCAGGACAAACGCGGGACCGGGGGTGGGAGACGGAACAGATGCAGGCGAGGGACAGGTCCAAAAGGAGGCGACCAAGGAGGAGGAGGACAAAGGAGACAGGTCCGGGGGAGCGTGGGGCCGGGAGGATGGAGATAGTAGGGAGGGGAAGAGAGGAGAGAAGAGCAGAGGGTGAGACCGGGCCGGGCCGACTCCGCCCCGCCGCCCCGGTGCCCCGCCCCCACGGGGGGAGGAGAGAGGCGCATCTTCCGGCGCGGCTGCCCCCCCTTCCTCAGAGCCTCAAGGTCAGGGGGGAGGGGCGGCGCTTCCCTCTTCCTCCTCCTCCTCGGGTTCTCCCCACTTCAGCAGTTTTCCTTGATTATGCAACACACTGCAGACCCGCCGCGCACAAAGCCAGGACCGCCAGCACAGGGACCCCGGCGGACCCGCCTCTCCGCGGTCCCCTAGAATCTCCCCCAGCCTTGATGCTGGCTGCCTAGGTCCCCAACAAATCCTAGAGACTTCTATTTCCCCCAGCTTTTCTGGCCTTCAACAGCACCTCCTCCTTATTTCCCACCTCTCCCACTCTTCCCTAGACCTCACTGAGCCCTGCCCCTCTATCCACTCTTTCCTGTCACTCACTACCTTCATTTTGCACCATTGAGCCCTACCGTGCTCCACACTGCTCCATTCTCCCCAACCCTAATCCCTGGCAGGGACTTCCCCAAGCCCCTCAACATGTGCTTTAGGGACACTGTAATGAGTAGACTGCCAGCCAGGAAATCTTCCAGGGGACGCCTGCAAGGGCCAAGCTGTAGGAAGGCCCTATCATTCATGCCAGTAACTCCAGCTCCAAGACACAAGATGGATCTCACAGTCTAGAGTCACAGAGGAACTGTCCTCAAGATGCAGGGTCTTGATCTTTTAGGGTTACACTCTGCCAGTCAGCCACCATCAGCCCAGAGGTCCCTTCTTGGGGTCAGCTCCACACTGACCCTGGCAATCACCACCCACTCATGCAGGGTTACATATGCAGCCATCCCAGACACACTCTTGGTCACATGGTGCACAGCGGTCTCAGAGTCACATGGTCCCATGTAGTGGCACACAGGCAGGCACACACACACACAGGGTCACACACAAGCTCACATAGTCACATGGCCACACGCAGTCACATGGGCCCATACAGGCTCATGCTCCTGCAGGTCACACTTGCTGTGCCATCCCATACTGCTGGTACTCCCAGCCCCCTTGCCTGCATGCTAACAGTTGTCCTTGAACTTGGGCATCCTGACACAAAGAACCTCTACTACCTACAACACCTTGGGCTTAGCTTGCCGACGCCCCCCATCCTGACTTCAGAGAAGATACTTCTCTGCTTCTGCTGGTTATTTGGCCCTGACAGGTGGGCAGCCATACTGGGGCCCATGGCTCTTCCATGCAGCTCCCAGCATTCCCCAGATAACCCTTGCAGGAGTCCAGAGGTGTAGCCAAAGAGAAGGGGGTGGTCAAGTGGGCCAAGTTTCTGGGTGTGGGTCTGCATGTGCCTGTGTGGTTGGGTCCTGTCATGTCAGCAGGTGTCTGAGTAGCTGTGCTGGTCTCTGAAGGGTCAGGGTGTCGGTCAGTGAGTGATTTCAGTCCCTTCTCTTCCTGACCCCTCTTTCCCAACCTTCTCTCCTGCACTCACACCCCTTGCCTAGCCTTGTCTGGGATCTGACCTGCCTCTGTGTGTCCCCCTCCCCATACTCATCTCTGCTTCTATCCCACAACCAGCCCCAGCCTCCTGCCAGTCCTGGTTCCCCTGAGTCTGATTCCCCGATCCTGTCTCCATCTGCACATTCTGGGACCCAACCCTCCTAGGAAAACCCTGGGCCCCTTGCCCCAGCCCCAGCCCAGCCCAGCTCAAACCTTTATCTTGCAGTCGTGCTCCGAGGTCGCTGCGGGCACGCCCGTAGGAGCTGTCGAGGTCTGCCGAAGAAAACGTGTCAAGTTTGACCTTCTTGACCAGGAAGGACCTGGGCATGATTCCTGCGGGGCTCCGGCGCTGCGGGCCTGCGGAGCCGAGGCTCAAGGGGACTGCAGCCGCGGCGAGGCCCCGTCACCATCCGAGGAGCGGCGGAGGCAGCACCGGTCCCCACTGTGGCCTGTGGATGCTGTCGCGCAAGTGCGGCCGTCTCCTCCTGTGCCCCTCCGGACCCCTCTTCTCCGTCTTCTCCTTCCTTTCTTTCTCCTCCCCTCTTCTCTTCTCTTCTTCCTTCCTTCCTTCCTTCCTTCCCTCTTCTGGTCCCGGCTTCCCAGCCCGCAGTGCCGCCCCTGGACAGGCGGGGGAGGAGGCTGGGGGGAGGGGGGCGGAGAGGGGGGAGCCGCTCCGTCCCGGGCCCGGAGGCTGCGAATGGGTGCAGGGCTGGCCCGGCCCCGCGGCCCCCTTCCCCTCCCCCCCCCGCCGCCGCGCGGAGCCTTAGTTAGCGCCCCCCCATGCCCCCGGGGGCGGCGGCGCGGGGCCCGGAGAACCCGGCGACACAAGCAGCAGCAGGAGCGCTGGCAGCTTCAGCACCGCGGCCAGCGCCGGCCTGGGCAGCACCGCGGCCAGCGCCCGGGGCCTCTTAGCTGGCGCCTGCGGAGAGGGGCGGGCCACAGGGGCTCGGCCCTCGGGCGGGGGTCCTTGGCGGGGGTCTTCGGGAAGCTTGCTTTATTGTTCTGCAGCCTGAGCGAGTGGTGCTGACGGCGGCGGCGGCGGCGGCGGCGGCGGCGGCGGCGGCGGCGACAGCGGCGGCGGCGGGCGGGGGTCCTCGGGGGGAGGGGTGCGCAGGGAGGGCGGGCCGAGGGAGGGGGAGGGAGGGACGGCGGGACTCCAGGGGAGGGGCTGGCGCTCGGACTCTCCCCGGCCGGCCTCTGTGCCCGCAGCTTCTGCCTGCCGCCGCCGCCACTGAGCCCAGCCTCCAGCTTTCAAAGCCAGGAACTGGGGGAGGGGGAGGAAGAGGCCAGCGGAAATGGCTGCGCTGGGCCGGGCCGGGGTCCCTGGGGAGGGGTCCCGGGGAAGCCTCGCTTGGGAGTGCGGGGAGTTCCCCGCACGGCTCCAAGAGGGGCCGCCCAGCGGCTGGCAGCATGGGTGGGTGTGTGGGGAGATGTGGCAACAGGCCTGGCATCCACGCGACTGGACTCGGGGGATACTAAGGGGGACGCAGGCGGACCACTTGGTCCGTAGAAGCACAGGGCGTGCGGGTGAAGAGGCGGGAGGCGAAGGGCGATGCTGAGGCAGAGAAAGCGCAGTGTGGAAGCGCGGCGTGCACCCGGTGCCGCAGTGTCTCCTGCCACTCGGTCACCCGGGTTGACCCCGTACCCGCCGGAGGGGCCTCCCTGCACCCGCCTCTCTGGTGGGGCAAATGTTGCACCGACCGGGAGTGCAGGATGAGAGGGCTGCCTTGCCCTTACTTCAAAAATTCAGCTTCTTTAGTGGTTTTCACCCTTCCGCGCGGCTGCAGCTGCCCCCGAGGACCCGCAACCAGACGGATAACCCTTCCCGCGGCCGACCGTCCGGAGTATGCAGCCCCCATGACGTCAGGCCCGGCGGCCAATGGCAGGGCGCGGGTCTCTGGGCCACACAATGGCCGCGCGCGGGTACATATGTCCCCAATTAGGGCTCGGCGCCGCCATTGTCCCCTCACCTGCTCCCCCACCCGGCGTTAGGGTCTCCCTGCACCGAACCTGCCCCACGCAGCTCGCTATCGCTGGGGACCAAGATTGCAGGGCTGTTCAGAACTGCGGCCAGGACTACCGGACCGGGCGCGCTCGTAGCCGCGCGCTGTGACCTTGCGTGGATGGGCCGGCGGGCGCGCGCACGAGGGCGCGTCCAGAGTGCTGAGCTCAGCGCCGGCCTCTGCCGCCTCCCACATCTGCAGCCCTAGGGCCTGCGGTGTTGGGTGAAAGCTCCGAGACCACTGGCTTGCCCTGTGAGGCTCGATCCGCGCCGAGCCGCCGGACATTCATCTTGCTTGGCAGGCGCTCCCGAGAGGTGGGGGCGGGGCGGGGCCGCCCCCTTATCATCCAGCCCCAGCCGGCGATGCTAGCAGCGGGGCGGAGGCGGGGGTCCCCCTCCGCCAAGCCGCTAGTGCTGGTTTCCTCCCAGGGGGTCCCTGGCAGAGGCGCAGCCGGAGGCGCGGAGCCAATTAGCATTTTGATTGCGGGACTGGGGGGCCCATCTGGAACCAGGCCTAATTACTCCGCGGACCCTCGGGGCGCCGGCTGGACGTGCCAGGAGCGACCCCTTCTCTGGGCTTCGCTGCCTCATCTTGGACACGCCCCCCCCCCACTCTGTCCTTGTGACTCTCTGTTAGGATCTACTGGCCCAGTCATCCCGTTACTTTGTTCCTTTGGCCCCTCACTCTTGCCCTCTAACTGGCAACAGTCAGAGGTGCAGAATTGCACCAGTAAACTTCTTGGTGCAATTCTTCTGTCACCCCAAACTAACCACTCGGGCCCCCCATCTCTGTCTCTGACCACATCCCTGGCTCTCTTTGTCCATTTCCTTACCCTTTTGGCCTCCAACCCCCTCGATGGACAAGACTGCCAAGCATGGACATACGTCTCCTTGACCTGGCACTCCTGCTCCTGAAGGACCATTTGTAAGGCCCTTGCCTGGACAGATGCCACAGCCCCTGGGGTGGTGTTTAGGGGTGGAGCTGAGTCCAGCGCTTGGCCATCAGTATTCACCTGCCCAGATACTTTCCCAGTGCAGTTACTGAGATCTTTTTGCTCTGCTTTCGCCATCTGGAGGTCAAGGCCCTAATACCAGATCCAGTCCCAAGAGGCTGAAGAACAGTTGATGACTCTTGGATTCTAGAAAGTTTCTACCTCCTCCACTGGAGGATCCCTGAGCCTCTCCCACTGAAAGCTGAGGCCCTGGAATGCTTTGTTACAGGGAAGAGCTGGTAAAGGCCCCCAGCTGGTGGATGCGCTGGTCCCTGCCTGCACCAGTCTCCTAGCCACTCCCTGCAGAGCCTCCCAGGGGGATGTCTTGCTGTCTTGGTTCAAGGGAAGCTCTGCTCAGTCCCTCATCCCTCCCCAGTTGGGGGATCCAGTGTTGGTTTATGACTCTTTCTGTCTGCTTGTATAGCCACTACTCCCAGTCCTGCCCAGGCCCCATGTTACAGAAAGACCAGGGTTAAAGGGGAAACTGTTGTTTTTCTAGCACCTCCACCCCCAGCCAGCAAAGGCCAAGCCCCTGGCATGCCCAACCCTAGGTGCTGTGGTCCCCTTCCCAGCCGCAGCCAAACACTGACCTGGGAAATCAATGGACAGCCTATGATGGAGGCCCCACCAGTCTTGCTGGGCAGAGAGAAGATGATGGATAGAGAAAGGGCAATGGAACTGAAACAAAGTGGGCAGTAACTGTGTAGAGTGTATAGCTGGGAGCAGATGAAGTCATTAGCAGGGATAAGAGATCATGGTGTGCACCTGTAATCCCAGCACTCATGAGGCTGAGGCATGAGTTTGAGGCCAGCCTGGACTACACAGTGAGACCCTGTCTCACGCACACAGAGACCAACAGCACAAATTCAGCCATAACAATGGGGTAGAAAGCACCAACAGCAACAGTGGTGTTGGGTGGCTGCTGTAGCAAATGACTTGTGCCCAAACCAGAAGTCAGGCAGAGGAGAGTGCAGGTCAGTGATGGATGAGGGGAATGGGTGCCCCACTTCCAGGCAGAAGGAGAAAAAGCCCCTCTCTGAAGGCTGGTGAATAGAACTGCCAGATTCCCTCAGAAGTGGATGTGGGAGCCTGGCTGGTGACAGTAAGAGCCCTAGAAGAGGGTTTCAGGATGGGGGATGTGTCTGACAAGCATGATAGGTGGTGATGGACACTTTAGAAGCCAACATCACAGGTAGAGCCACAAGGAAGAGTTTGGTACACAACACAACCATAGCTCTGTCCATGAAAAAGACAAGCAGAAATCAAGGAAATAGAAAATATTCACACCAACATATCAGCTAGTGTTCTAAGCCAAACACGGATGTGGTATAATCTCAGTACTCTTGAAAGGCAAAGGAAGGAAGATTGAAAATTCAAACCTGGGGCTGAGGATTTAGCTCAGTGGTTCTGGCGCCTGTCTTGCAAGCGCAAGGACCCAGGTTCGATCCCCAGTAACCACATACAATACTGGGTGTGGAGACTCAGGCCCAGCAGCAATCGGTACCACATACCACAGTGCCGGGCATGGTGGCTCACGCCTGTAATCCCAGCACTCAGGAGGCAGAGGCAGGAGGATTGCTGTGATATGAGTTTGAGGCTGAGCTCAGGGCCAGCCTGAACTACAAAGCGAGACCCTGTCTCAAAAAAAAGAAAATCCAAGCCTATCCTGGGCAATTTAACAACTTAGTGAGACTTTTGTCTCAAAATCTTTAAAAAAAAAAAAAGCTGGGAATATAACTCAGAGTTATGCGTGTGCACACACACACACACACTCCTTATTAGGATTCCAAAACATGCAGATTAAATGACAAAATGAAAAATTATTTTAGGGGTTTAGCTACGTGGCGTGGTAACACATGCCCAACAAACAGGAGGCTGAGGCGGGATCTAGACTCTGTCACAAGACAAAACAGTTGGGGCTTCTTGTTTTATTATAGAAAATATCAAATATACACAAAAGCAGAGAAAGCCAGATAGTGATCTCCAGTGCCAATAATCTGCTTTACCAAAACCAGCTTACCAACAGATCATTTCGCCCTCCCTTCTCATTATTTTGAAGCAAATCTCAGACATCATATCACAAACAGCCCATTTTTCCGCTTATAAAATAAACAAGAGGCACACATGGGCTTGGAGAGCAGACATGTGGGTAGACAGCTAAGGAGATGTCGGATAGGACCCCAGCCTGCTCTGAATGAGTCTTCCACTCTTCTTGGTAGGATGATCCCTCAAACACCCAAGTCTCTCGCCTCTGACCGGGGATAGAGGAACCAGCAGCCTCAAAATGGCCTAGTAGGCAGCCCCATTATTTTATTTATTTATTTATTTTTTGAGAGAGGGTCTGGTTTTGTAGTTCAGGCTGGCCTGAACTCATTATGTAGCCCAGGTGAGCCTGGAACTCACAGCAATCCTCCTGTCCCTTCCTATCAAGTGCTGAAATTACAGGCATGAGACACCATGCTTGGCACCGTGCTATGTGGTACTGATTGCTGATAGACGTGAATCTCCATGCTCAGTATTGTTGTATGTGGTTTCTGGGTATCAAACCTGGGTCCTTGCACTTGCAAGACAGGCGCCAGAACCACTGAGCTAAATCCCTGGCCTGAATTTTATTTATTTTTTAGAACATATGTGTTACATATTGATCACATTTTAATAGAGAATTTATACTGATACATAATATAGCCTAATTTTTCTTTTATTTCTGTTCCCCTCCCCTCCCTTCAACCCATCTTTCTGATTACAAAAGCTTCCCACTCCAATTACACAAGCTTTATTTCCATTTTTTCCTTCAATTGTTTTTTCCCCTTTTCCTTTTCTCTCTTTGTTCCCTTTCTCATTTGAATATATTCGTCCCAGTTTCCAATATCTATCCTCCATTATGCTCCTTATTTACCCTTTGGGTTTCTTACACAAGAGAAAAACACTATTTAAACCTTTGTGTCCAGTTTATTTCACTTAAGATTATAGTCACAGGCACATCCACTTTCCTACAAATTATTGAAGTTTATATTTCTTGGGCTGGAAATTTAGCTCAGTGCAAACACAAAGTCCCTAGTTCGACCCCTAGCAACCACATACAACAATGCCAGGAATGGTTGACTCACACCCACCAGCCATCAGTACCACATACCACATTGGCAGCTTTGGTGGCTCACGTCTATAACTCCAGCACTCAGCAGGCAGAGGCAGGAGGATTGCTCAGTTCAAGACTGACTTTAGGACCAGTCTGAACTACAAAGCAAGATCCTGTCTCAAAAAAAAAAAAAAAAGATTATATACTTCTTTATGGCAGAGTAGTATTGTATATAGCATTGTATATAAATAACATGTTTTCTTTATCCATTCATATTTCAATGGGTTATCAGCTGTTCAGTTATAATTTGTGCTGCTATAAAATGGGTATGCATATATCACTGTAGCATAATGCTTTTTAACTTTTCAGGAAGATATCTTTTTTTTTTTTTTTTTTTTTTTTTGAGACAAAGTCTCACTTTATAATTCAGGCTGGCCCTGAGCTCAGCCTCAAACTCACATCACAGCAATCCTCCTGCCTCAGCCTCCCAAGTGCTCGGATTACAGGAGTGAGCCACCACACCCGGCACTGTGGTCTGTGGTACTGATTGCTGCTGGATGTGAGTCTCCACAACCAGTATTGTATGTGGTTACCAGGAAATCAAACCTGGGCCCTTGCGCTTGCAAGATAGGTGCCAGAACCACTGAGCTAAATCCCCGGCCCCTCAGGAAGATATCTAAAAGGGTAATATCTGGATCAAATGGAACCTCTAGACTAAGGTGTTTTCTGTTGTTGTTGTTGTTGTTGTTTTAGTTTTTTGAGACAAAGTCTTGCTTTGTAGTTCAGGCTGATCCTGAACTCAGCCTCTAACTCAGCAGTCCTCCTGCCTCTGCCTCCCCAGTGTGCTGGGATTACAGGCGTGAGCCACTGTGCCCAGCACTGTGGTATGTGGTACTGATTGCTGGTGGGTGTGAGTCACCATGCCTGGCATTGTTGAATGTGGTTACCCGGGACCTTACACTTGCAAGGCAGGTGCTGGAACCACTGAGCTAAATCCTCAGCCCCTAGTCTAAGTTTTTTGAGGGATTGCCATACTGATTTCCGTAGTTGACAGTCCCACCAGGAATGGAGGAGGGTTCCTTTTTCTCTACCGCCATTTTCCCCCATTTGGTATTGGGGATCAAACTTAGGGTTTTGCACTTGCCAGCCAGGTGTGGCTCCACCTTACACCCACACACACACAGCCTTTTCAACACTTGTTATTGATTTTTTTTTTTTTTTTTTGAGACAAGGTCTTGTTTTGTAATTCAGGCTGGCCCTGAACTCACTATGTAGCCAAGGTTAGCCTCGACCTTGGCGCAATCCTCCTGCCTCTGACTCCTAAGTGCTGAGATTATAGGC
This sequence comes from Petromus typicus, assembly GCA_004026965.1. Lineage (NCBI taxonomy): Eukaryota > Metazoa > Chordata > Mammalia > Rodentia > Petromuridae > Petromus > Petromus typicus. Next base: position 3,177 of record PVIR01011088.1, on the reverse strand, counting down.
ATGTGCCACCATGCCCGGAAACTGGAAACTATTGATTGATTTCTTGATATCCATTCTTTCAGAAGAGAGATAGAACCTCAGTGTTATTTTATTTGCATTTCTTGAATGACCTATGATGTTGAACATTTTTCTATATATTTATTTGGTGTATATACTTGGTCTGAGAAATATCTGTTCATTTTAAGTGGCCATTTTGGACAGGGTCTTTAAATTTGAGGGTTTTATTTATTTATTTATTTTAGTTCTTTATATATTCTATATGTTAGTCCTTTGTTTGAGGAGTAGCTGATAAATTTTTTTTTTTTTTTTTTAAGACAGGGTCTCACTTTGTAGTTCAGGCTGGCCCTGAGCTCAGCTTCAAACTCACATCACAGCAATTCTGCCTCTGCCTCCCGAGTGCTGGGATTACAGGCATGAGCCACCACGCCCGGCACTGTGGTATGTGGTACTGGTTGCTACTGGGGTGAGTCTCCACGCCCAGTATTGTTATGTGGTTACCGGGGATCGAACCCCGGCCCTTGCGCTTGCAATACAGGCGCTGGAACCACTGAGCTATATCCCTGGGCTGAAAATTTTTTCTATTCTTTAGTTTGTTCACTCTGTTGGTAGTTTCTTTTGCTGTGCAGAAGCTTTTTAATTTACTGTGATCCCAGTTATTGATTCATTGTAATATTACCTGTACAATCAGGATTTTTTTTTTTTTTTTTAGTTTTTTTGAGACAGGGTCTCACCTTTGTGGTTTAGGCTGGCCCTGAGCTCAGCCTCAAACTCACATCACAATCCTCCTGCCTCTGCCTCCCGAGTGCTGGGATTACAGGCGTGAGCCACCACGCCCGGCACTGTGGTACGTGCTACTGGTTGCTGCTGGGTGTGGGTCCCCACACCCAGTATTGTTATGTGGTTACCGGGGAATCGAACCCAGGCCCTTGCGCTTGCAAGACAGGCGCCGGAACCACTGAGCTAACTCCCCGGCCCCCACCTGTACAATAAGGATTTTATTCACAAAATTTTTGCTTTCTAGAGTTTTACCTATTCTGTTTTCCAGCAGATTGTTTCTGGTTTATTTATTTTTATTTATTTATCTTTCGAGACAGAGTCTCTCTTTTGTAGTTCAGGCTGGCCCTGAGCACACTATGTATCCCAGGCAAGCTTTGAACTCACAACAATCCTGCCTCTGCCTCCTGAGTGCTGGAATTACACGCATAAGCCCTTAAGCATGTTTTATGAACTAAAATGTGACCTATTTTGGAGACAAAGTCCTATGTGCTACTGAGAAGAATATGTGTTCTGCCGTGAGAAACACTCTGTAAATATCTACAAAATCCATTTTTTTTTTTTTAGGTTTTTTGAGACAGGGTCTCTCTTTGTGGTTCAGGCTGGCCCTGAGCTCAGCCTCCAACTCACATCACAGCAATCCTCCTGTCTCTGCCTCCTGAGAGTGCTGGGATTACAGGTGTGAGCCACCACGCCTGGCACTGTGGTATATGGTACTGATTGCTGCTGGGGCATGAGTCTCCACACCCAGTATAGTTATGTGGTTACCAGGGATTGAACCTGGGCCCTCGCACTTGTAAGAGAGGCACTGGAACCACTGAGCTAAATCCTCGGCCCCTGATTTTTATTTTTTTTGAGACATGGTCTTGCTTTTGTGGTTCAGGCTGGCCCTGAGCTCAGCCTCAAACTCACATCACAGCAATCCTCCTGCCTCTGCCTCCCCAGTGCTGGGATTACAGGCCTGGCACTGTGGTATGTGGTACTGATTGCTGATAGGCGTGAGTCTCCACACCCATTGTTGTATGCAGTTACCAGGGTTCAAACCCGGGTTCTTACACTTGCAAGACAGGCACCGGAACTACTGAGCTAAATCCCTGGCCCCTCTGTTGATTTTTTTTGTTTAGTTGATCTATCTGTGACAGTAGAGTATTAAAGTCAATTGTATTAGTACTTATTTGATTTTTTTATATCCATTTGTATTTGTGTTATATAGTTGGATGTGCTTGCATTAGCACTTATATATTCATGGTTATCACTTCCTCTTGGATTGATCCATTAACAAGAATTAGTGACTTTATCTCTTCTGCTCAATCTAGGCTTTAAATCATTCACATTGATTGTTATAACTGATATGTATTGACTTATCCTTATCATATTATTTTCCTGTTATTGATTCCTTTTCTTCTCCTCTGTTTAATTTCTCACCTTGTCTGGTAGATTCATCCTACTGAGGTTTTTTTTTTTTTTTTAGTTTGTTGAGACAGGGTCTCACTTTGTAGTTCAATCTAGCTCTAAGCTCACTATGTAGCCCAGGTGAGCCTCAAACTCATAGCAATCCCCCTGCCTCTGCCTCCTGAGTGCTGGGATTACAGGCATGAGCCACTATGCCAGAAACTGTGGTATGTGGTACTGATTGCTGGTGGGCATGAGTCTCCACATCTGGCATTGTTGTATGTGGTTACCAGGGATAGAGCCTGGGCCCTTGCACTTGCAAGGCAGGCACTGGAACCACTGAGCTAAATACCCGGCCCTATGATAACTATTAATTTGCCAACTTTAACCATAAGTACAAGATATATAGTTATATAACAAGATCTAACTATATACAATTATATAGATTATATACAATAAATATTCACTTGATAGAACAATTTTACCATATTGGGAAGAAAATTTTAAAGGAGTGAGAAAAGTAGATAAATAAAAAAAGAGAGATTAGAGTCAAGTGTGGTGGCATATCCCTGTAAACCCAGCTGAGGCTGAGAAAAGAGGATTGCATTGAGTTTGAGGCCAGCTTCCCTCTACATAGTGAGTTCAAGGCCAGGATCAACTGGATAGCAAGCTACTGTCTCAAAAAAAGATTAGAATATGGCTAAAGGAAGATTACCCAAGCTTCAGGAAACTGGTAGAGAAGACAGAAGAGAAAGGAAAAGAACAAAGAACAAGAACAAGGGCCGGGGATTTAGCTCAGTGGTTCCAGCGCCTGTCTTGCAAGCGCAAGGACCCGGGTTCGATCCCCAGTAACCATATACAATACTGGGTGTGGAGACTCACGCCCAGCAGCAACCAGTACCACATACCACAGTGCCGGGCGTGGTGGCTCATGCCTGTAATCCCAGCGCTCGGGAGGCAGAGGCAGGAGAATTGCTGTGATGTGAATTTGAAGCTGAGCTCAGGGCCAGC
>PVIR01011087.1:0-48154 GCA_004026965.1 Petromus typicus | reverse complement strand
ATGTGAAGGTATAAACTGGTAGTTGGGTTTATACTTTAGTCTCTGAAGTTCTGTAGTGTGAACTATTTTTGAAAGTCTAATAAATTCATATTAAATCTTGGAATGTGATAAGTATGCCAAGATGTTGCTATTATCTGATGTTTGCGGAAAATATAAATATTAGAATAAAAATTAAATTAAAATGTGACTACTTAAATGTTAATATATAGTAAATATCTTCTGCATGCATAGTACTCTGGTAGAAGGTAAGTAGATATAGGATATATGAGAAAAACCATCTTCAAGTGGACTGTAAATTTCAACTAAGATGCTAAACACATTGTGCAGATCTTAATCAAGCTCTATGATTATTACATTCAGAATTTTAAGTGAAAATGTGTGAGTATATCAATTTACCTGATGCTTAATGAATGTTTCCTATGAAATACTTTCCATTTCAATTTTGAGTATGCAGAAAATTATGAAAACCATTACAAGAAATGGTCTTATTAATATAAATTAAAAATGTCTAAGTTCCTTTTGAAGTCTATATTATTATTCAATTTTCATTGAATTTGGGGAAAAGCAGCTAATAAGTTTGAAAATTAAAATAATTATCACAATTTCTTATCATTTGACACGGCTACTTTCTTCTTGATCATAAAGCTTCCCCGGCTCCTAGTCAGCTCTTTCCAGCACAGGCACTGCAGTGCACAAGAGTGGGATTCCTGATGCACATGCTGTAATTCTTTCCCTTTTCAAGATCTGTAGGAAGAGTAAATCTTCTAATTGGCAGAAAACCAGTTCAAGACAATGAAAATATTAAAATATAGCTTATTTAATGATGTGAATTTTATATTTGTATGGAGCAGTTTTGCATTTCAAGAGAGGAATATGTATGACAATAGAAAGCTTTAAAACTTGTTTATATTAACAGAAAGTAATGGTTTGTAATTACGTACGGTGGATACTTATTTATTCCTTTAGTGTCTGACAGCTCATATGACCTTCCTGTTCAATCTCCATGATTCTTTCAACTTCTCTTAGTCTATGGATATGACTTGCTCAAGACCATATAGCTGATAAACAGCAGGACACAGAGCCCTATTTTCTGTTTTAGCCCTTAAAGCCAACTAAATACTGACTCAGTACTTTGTTCGCTTATTTAATGTCCTTCTCACCTACTGGATTAAAAGTTTTAAGTGAGCAAAAACCATTATTTTATTTCTGTCGCCCACTGATATCTGGTGCAATCTTTGACCATCATGAGTAACTGACATATAGTCATTAAATGAGCAAATACATGACCAAATGTCTCTGATTTTACTGTACTGTCCTTATACAACATCATCGAAGATCACATTTCTTATATATTAGAAAAAATAGGGGCCTGGGGATTTAGCTCAAGTGATACTGCAGCTACCATGGAAGCACAAGGGCCTGAGTTCAATGCCTGGTTTAAAAAAGAATGAAAGAAAAAAAGAAGGAAAGAAATAACAAACTCTGTAAAATATCCAGGGATTCAGCTCAGTGGTTCCAGCATCTGACTGGCAAGCACAAGGTCCGGAGTTCAGTTCCCGGTACTACATACCACAATGCTGGGTGTGGTGGCTCATCCCTGTAAGACTAGCACCTGGGAGGCAGAGGCAGGGGGACTGCTGAGAGTTTGAGGTTAATCTGGGCTACATAGTGAGTTCAGAGCCAGCCTAAACTACAAAAGGAGACCCTGTCTCAAAAAAAAAAAAAAGATAAAAATGACTCATCAAAATTTTGATATATGTAAATTACTCTGTTTCTCATAAATCCTATTTGATGTGTGACTAACTATTTGATACATAGAATTTTTATAATCATATTACTTATTCCTACTGGGCACATTGTGATGAAAGTGAATGGCATGCTCCTACTGACCCAGCTGGTATTGGTTTCTTTTCCCCCACCAGGAAGGGTGAACACAAATAATTATCATGGAGAGTCACGTAGAGCACTGACTGCTCTTAGTTCATTTCCCACTCTACTACGGATCAGGTGAATAACAACAAAGCCTCTTCCTGAAAGCTGTGCTTTAGGCGCAGGCAAAGCACTCGATCCAGATCTCCTGCAGCTCACTAGTTGTCTAGTTACAGTAAAAGAAAGGATGGCATTAACAATAAGCATTTAGTGATCATTTAAGCTACACTAGATATTTCATTAAAATTTATATACATTATCTCATTTTATCTTTACATCTGGGCTTTTAACTGCATATATATTTGGGGGTAGTACTGGGGATTGAACTCAGTGCTTCTGCACTGACCTACATCCCCAGGCTTTCTTCTTATTTTTATTTCGAGACAAGGTCTGTCTAAATTGCCAGGGTTGACCTCAAATTTGACATCTTCCTTCCTCAGCCTCCTGAATACCTAGGTGTGTACTGCTGTACCCAGCTTATTATTATACTTTTACACACAAGGAAGTTGATATTTAATAATGTCAATTTTATTACATTAGTGCAGGTATGAGGTGATGAAATTCAAGGCAGGTCTTTCAATTTTTAATACTTGCTTTTTTTCTAAAACTTCGGTATTGATTGCATGGCATTTTTATGCTAGGACTATAAAGAAAGCTGAAAGAAAGACAATTGAATAATACTTGATTAAAGGTCAACTTTTCTTAGAATTTGTGCAGCAAATTTTTTCCTAGAAGTTGGCGTCTGGAGGAGTGATTCTTCTGGCCTTCTGCTCAGGGCTATATCCTCAACTCCTCACACTGACATGTACCTGTGAGTCTCAGAACCCGTCCTGCAGCCACATGGATCTCTTTTGATGGTGTCCAGTGCTGGGGTTGGGAGCAGAGATGGAAATGCATGGCACATAGCCCATGTCTTTCTGACCCTGTGAATGAACGGCAGTGGCATTTTCCTGGGCGTCTCTGTCACTGGGCTTTATAGAATGACCTGCTTATTTTATTTATTTATTTATTTATTTATTGTCAAATTAAAGCTGCTGGACTCATCTGATCTCAGAGGCTGCCCATAGGTGTCAGATAAGGTACCACATAAGCCAGAGTCTTGTAGGCATTTTACCTTCCTGTCACTTCTTTGCCCATTAGAGCAGAGGAATTGTTTTAACAACACTAGCAGCAACACACTCTACAGATTACATTGAACTGTAGACTGAACTTGTTAAAAGCCTTGGGCATAGCAGCTACTTAACGGAGTTTTATTGAACTAAAATATAGTTGAACTAAACTTTGGTCATTGATTCCATTAAATGAGAACCAACTTGGTCGGCATGCCCCGAAGTGCCAGTAAACTCACAGGTGATATCTCACCTCTAGGAATCAACTATCTGACATATGCTGTGAAGGAATCTAAGACTTATAGGTAGACTGTCCAAACTATACTTAAATAAAAATCTGTAGGATAAGTTGCACTTTCCTAAAGATTCTTTCTTACTCACCATCAAGTTCTTCTTCTTTTTCTCTTCATAATGAGCTGAATTAACTGCTTTAATTTTCTACTTCCTCTAGTAGATACAGTTATATGTGTATATGTAAGAAACATACTCATATCAGCCTGAATTCTAGTCAGTTTAGATAACAACTGACAAGAAATTAAATATTTAGAAATGTTGATCAAGTTATCATGCATGTGTAGTAAGCATCTCACTTTGGAAGGAACACTCACTCCAGTTATCTCATCTTGGCAGTCTTCCCCTCCCCCAAACTACAAATTCTATGTATTTACTTAGAACCATAATCCTCAGTTGTTTATTTTCAGCTTTCACATCCAAAGTTGGGAAAACAGACCTTGGTGAATTTCAACTTTCAGAGTTAATAGCATACTTCTGGCATGGTAGGTATTTATTCAGGCTCAATGTAAGGAGGTAGGCATCTGTTTTTCTTTTGACTGATGACATAGTTCATTTTCTCTTGAATAATAGAGACATTTCATAATGCACAAAAGCTCACTTTCTGCTTCGTTTCCTGTAAATAACTTACACGTACTTCAAAGCTGACCTTTCACTCAGATCAAAATCCATGTTACTAAAAACTTGCAGAGAAGAGGGCTGAAATCAATAGAATGAACACTAAAATAACCGTATCTTGCTTTATTTACTCTGCTCTGTACACCTCTGAGAGTTTATAATTTCTGGGGATGCCCTGAGCAGCTGAAGTGAAGTTTCTGCCAAAAATCACATCTGACTAGTGCTCTGTTATTTTTTTCCACTGCTTTTTTTTTTTTTAATGCCATCAGGGAAAGCTTTCACTGCAACAGTTCTCCTTCAGTGTTGAGCAGGCCACAGGAAAGCTCTCAAGTACACACAAAATGTTAAGTGGAACCTGGGCTAAAAGGAAAGGAAATATTATATATGCTCAATATCATAGAAATTAAGTAGAAAAGATAGATTACTAAATTGCAGCAGGAAATAAAATTAACCATAGTCACTGGAAACAGAATTCAAATTACCTTGCACTTGGATACTGGTGAGGAATGAGGAGGCTTTAAAAATAGACACAACACTCTCTAGCCTTTGTTTAAAATAGTAGTTTCTAAAGCTAAATTTCTCTCACAGTTTTAAACATGCTTGGATCAAAAGAAGCAGATCTGACTGGTTTAGGAAAATCTTTAGGGAAGATCTAATTCCTTTGTCTTTTTAGCAAAGCCTCTGAATAAGAGGCTAAGTTTATTTTAGCCTGAGCATTCTGAGAACTGTGTGACACGTTTACTGGGAGCCAGGAGCCAGAAAGAGTTCCCTCTCTGGGTCTGAGCTTCAGAATGCCTTTGTTTCTTGCTCTCCAATGGAAGAAGAATTACTCATACTGTATCCTTCTACAAATGCATTAGCCATGCAGTCTCTGTTTTAATATACTACATATACATATATAAATATATGTATATGTATATATTTATACTTAGAGAGGACTGTATGGATATTGCTAGTCAATATTAATCACTTGGATAAGGAATATTATAACCAAATTATAAAATTAGAATTGAATTGAATCTGAAAATTAATACACATAATGGTCATCAATACTTGGTTTCTACAACTGTTATTCTTTAATTTTCAAGGACTAATTTTATCAAAAGACAGTCTCATTCCATGAAATAATTGCTCCTTCTCACTGTCTTCTTCCATAGGAGTCTCATGTTTATCGAGAGCAGTTTCACTATAACTGATAAACTTTTTAGCTTCTGTCATTTATCATCCCAATTTTGAACAGAATAGTTATGAAATAATTTTGGTAAATGTTACTCAATTTGGAATTATTAAGGCCAAAGAAGGCTATATATTTTTTTAAAAACCCCAACATTCTGTTTTTATGACATAAGATCCTCCTTTTGTAATCAAACATGGAACACCAAAAAATGTAAAATGAAGCAGCATGTGACACTGAAGAATGAAGAAATACATGCTTTCCTGTCTTCTGTGCTGACACTTCCCTCAAGTCCCTGAAACTCACAACCTGATCACGCTCTTCAAGGGCTGATTTCCAGGCAGCTACCTGAACTCAAGTGACTATCCCTCCACTAGGAGATCTTTGTTCTGTTCTTAGTAAAATGTTGTGGTCTAAGAAAATTATTTATGCAGAATGATGGCTCTGTATCTTGTGTTCTACAAGGCTTCTCAGGAAATTTATGAAAAATCCATTGTGGTGGCTGCTGAGCTATGAATGCTACCTCCTAATGGCTGCTAATGGGAGATCTTATGTTATTTTCCTGTTTTCCTTCCCTCCAAGTGGGCAGGCAGTGGGTAGAGGGGGTGAGAAGATGGGGAAGTTGGTAAGTGATTTCTGGGGGTGGGGCTGGGTCTGATAAGGCAGCTTCATTTGGAAATGCCTTTGCTGGAAGAATCAATGAACCACAGTTCAACAAGAAACCCAAGAAGTTTTCTAGTTAGAGACCAGCAAATTGTTGTGCCTTTGAAAACTTAGGAGGCTACTTAGAATCTGTCTGTCTTTCTGTCTGTTTCTCTTTCTCTTTCATTGACTCTCTGGACATTGGTAAGCAAGCCCTCCACTACTGAACTACAGCCCCTGTCCTCTGCTTGAAATATTTACCCTGAACTCTACTATAAATTGCTACTAAGAGATTTCACAGCCGATTCTAATATGCAACCTTTTGTCTCTGAATAACATGAAAAATAGTTGGTTAGATTTTTATATGATTTTATATGATTGTTTAATTATTCTGCAACTTGTTGCTTAGTTTAAATCATCTGATACATACAGTTCTTTATAAAGAAAATAGACCAGAAGCATGTGCTAATAAACTATTTTTCATCTGTACATTTGTAGCATACATTGGGACAAATCAGCACTCCTAATACACTTTTGTACAGAGGTTAGATGAGTTTAGATCTATTAACTACTCACTACTTCTGTTCATATATCCAACAATTATCTTCCCAAATGCTGGATACATAATAGTTCCTTTCTCTTGAATTGTAAAAGAGAATAAGCAATCTCCAAGCTCATTTAGCTCTGTCAAGAATTGCAAGACGCTTCTACTCCCTGGAGAAAGATAACCACAGCAGGGAATCTTACTTTTGGGGCTGCCTCTCCTCTTTCCTTACTCATAAATCATTTTGGTTAGAAGCAACTATTGTTTTTTGATGTTTTTATAGAAAAGACAGTGAGGAAGTTCAGTTTTGCAGTGCAATACCAGATAATGGCAAGGACCAAAATAATACCAAATGCTAAAGCACAAACATTAAGAACCTTTGAAATTTCCATCTCTGTTGTCTATTCCCACTCTTTCCACCCACTTCTGCTCTCTGTGATGCAAGAAAGACCTGGGAGTGTAGGCAATAATGTCTGAATAATTCTGGATTCAAAAAAGAAAATCTAGTGAATTAAGGACACTACAGAAAACTAGAAAAACTGATTGAAAACCTTCAGAACAAAAGGTTCTAAGACCTAAGAAAATTGCTGCTGAGGATTATTGTTGATAATGTTTCACTTTCACTATGTGATTAATTGCTTTGTACTTCCACGGATGATTTCATCTCTCTTTATCTTCTCTTGTTTTGTTACAAGTGCCTGGGCATTGGCATGATTCATCTGGGACGACATTAGATCTGTGGCAAGCACAAAACGCAGGACTAAGTGGAGGAAAATTAAATCTGTGCTCTTAATGTCAATTAATTTTCACATTTTGCCTTGGCCTAATTTTACTATATTATTGACAAATTATATTTTTCTTGTTAGCTATTCAAACTTCAACAGCTTAAAATCAGTTTAGGTAGACAAAGTATAAATCATATTGTGAAAAAGTTGTCTCTGGGGTGGGGCTGGAGCACGACACTTGTGCCCAACATGAACAGGCAGTGTGAGTCCAGGTCAATCCTGGTGACAGAGCAGCGAACAGAATATAACAGCTTGTATCTTCCTAGAGCACAGCCTTAGATGCTACTTCAAAACAGAACTCCTTTTGCAGAAGAACTAAGCTCCAACTGAGGCAGCCTGGACTAAGATCGCTGGAGATAGCCCCCTCCACGTCTCTCTTTGTAAGTCAGGACTTTCATCACTCAAAATGCTCCTGACATCAAGTCCTGAGTTCAGAACGTACTGATCGGGTGGCTTGTCTTCCTTTTAGAGGCTGGGAGGCATTCTCAATTGGAACAAGCCTCTGGACCAGAGAGGTCAAATACAGTTGACTAGTTTTATCTAGTCCAGCAACAACACCATAGGGGCTGTAATTTTGGGAAGCACTGGAAATATCACTGCTTTTCAAATGGCTCTATTTGGTGTTTTTGATTCATCACTAAGGTTGCCAGATGCAGTAAATAAAAATATTGGATGCCAAGTTAAACTTGAAACACAAAGTTTTTTATATATAGCATAAGTTTATCTGAGGCAATATTTGGCTTGATTCCACCATATTGTCACCAGTATATTTTTATTATTAGTTACTCAATATTCAAACGGTTAAAACAAGGTCATATCTTTAGGGAGATAGGATGACATTGAAACATTATCATTTCAGGTGAAGCGCTTAATTTTAGGCAGAAATACAGCGCAAAACTTGTTTGGTATTAAGTATAGAGCACGAAACATGTGGGACGTACTTATACTAAAAAGCTAATTGGGTGTCCTGCGTTATATTTGGTGATTCTCCTAGGAACTTCAGTATCTCTCCTGAAGTGAAGGGAGCAAAAATTTACCTATGGGACAGATAGCTTATTATTTTTGCACTACAGTTTTGGCACTTGAGTTTGCTGCGTCGCTGAGAGGGCACTATTCTTGGGAAGCCTGAGCTCTCTGACGGAAGTCGGGGCACACCGCGGTGACGCTGGCATTTTGTTTGACGTCACTAAGGCTGCCTCTGGGCGCTGCAGGAGCCGTCGTCACAGCAGCGGGGGGCAGGAAGCAGGGATAATGATGAAAATAATCGAACAATTAAGAAAGCTAGTTTACAGAGATATTCATTTAACAGTTATTGAACACCTAATGTTTGGCACACTGTATGGTAGGTTGCCAAAATATTGTTGTGAAAAGATATATTGTGATGGTAAAAAAAAGGAAAACAAAGCTTATATATATAGGGGGTGGGGGTTGTAGGTGGGTAGAGGAACAGGAAAAAAGGAGAATCAAATGGTGTCACATACTGTACAAATTGTCAGTGCTGAGTGTGATCATGATGTGTATATACAATATACCTATTTCAAAATAAGAAAGAAAAAGATATGGAAGCTAGCATCTTGTAGCCCATAGTCTAATGTGGGAAACCAAGTCCATCAGCAATCACAGTGTGCGACACTTAAATCTGTAATAATTTCTAAGGATGCAGAAGAGCCGCCTAACTCCTTATTGGTCTGCTTCGGTACGTTTTTTAGCTAGAGGATTTCTAAATTCAGGTTCAATGCATCAGTAGGAATAATTCAAGAGAAAGACTCCATGTGAAATTTTCAGTCCATCTGGAAGAACTCTGAGGGGGCCAGAGTTGTCATTTGCAGCATAGTTGCAAAGCTTATTTTGACTGTCTTTCTCCTGTTAGGCTGGTGTGGCTGGAGAAATACTCAACACTGTCCAGTGTCTCAGTCTGAGGTGTAGGTTGAAAAAACACCAGTTAAGCCTAAATGACGTAGAAAGTTGAGAGCTCATAGCCACTAGGTTAAAGTGCTCCAGATACTATGGAACAACTTTTTAGGTTGCTGGTGTTTCACAGGAAAACAGGACATTTTACCATATATTTTGCCCATCGACAATTCTTTCATAAGAAAGTGGTTGTCACAAACATCAAAGCATTAACCTCTCCTTTTCATTTTAGGAAGGGGCCACATGTAGACCAGAAACCTATATATAGCACTGATGAGGTTATATTGCTCCTCTTAAAGGATCTCTGTGTCAGGTTTTGCAAAGCTGATTTCTCTTCCTTTGGTCAGAACAGCCTCAAAATAATAGGTTTCAGAATAAGAAAACAACTATTTTTTTTTTGTTTAATCTTAATAATAGGGTATTTCAGGTTTGTCTAATGAAAACCAGAAGCTGATGATCTAATGCAATCAAATACTACTTTTGTGCAAAAAGAAATAGTAAAAGAACATAGGACCTTGTCTAAATAAAATTTATAAATGATGCCAACTAAATGGGAAAAAAATAGCAATAACCTTTTAAAACATTAATTTAGACTTTTATTGAAATACAAAGGATCTCTAGTGTCTGAAAGCAGGCATTGTCTCTCTCTTTTATTTCCATAGAACTGTGGCTTGAATACAACACAGCAGGGTGTGTGTTTTCTAAAGTTGGGTCATTATCAGTATTCACTGCCATTTGCCAATAAGGCTTTATTTGGCAAAATTTAAAACTGCTGACAAATGGGATTCTTCCTGTGGCAGTATACCATGGTACAACTAAATATGCCTAATTACCAAAACTTTCTGGAGCATGTAGAAATCCATAGTTCTGAGACGATTCAGGACAGTTCTCAAATAGGTAACAGGAAAACCTTTGCATCTTTGATAATCTCTCTTCTACTTCTACTATTCTAAATTTTAAGTTGCAGGATGTATGAAATTATTCAAAGCCATGTATAGTTTTTATTCAAAGCTTCAGGGATTTCCCTTTTCCACATCTGCCTGGAGAAATGTAAGAGGCACTTTGTGTGTCTGCACACTTTGGTCCATAAATTTCTGTGGATGTCTGTAGCTTTTCGTCCTGTTCTAATTTGCCATTGCTCAGGGACAGATTGAAAGATTATCATTCAAGACTCCAAACATTAATTGCTTACATGTATTTTGTGTTTTTAGATTCTAAGAAAGACTATATAAGAGGAAAACCTCTTTAGAATTGGGAAGGGAACCAATGTCAAACCATTTCGTTATAATCTCCGCCTCCAGTAGTCTCTGAAAGAACAGACACCTCGCTGGAAGTGGAGTTCCTGGGAAAATCTGTTCCATGAACCTTGCTCTCTAATTATAGCTGGGAGAACATGAGGTTTGTTTGGGATCAAATGTAGCTTTCCACTACTATAATTACACATTTTATTTCAAACACCTAACTGCAGTGTTTGAAGATGTTAGCACAATTGTACTAAATATTACCCCAGAGTTCTTGCTAAGAAGTCTGGCAGAGAATGAAGGAACAGGACAGAAATTGAAATGATAGGTCTATGAGATTTTAGTCAGTTCATGGCTAGAAGTACTAAAGAAATGGGCTTTGGCCTTTCGTTCAGAGTGTGGAGTTCTAGGCGCAATTCTATGAGGCCTTTTACTGACCAGATAGAGCAATCAGGAACTAGAAGCACCCTGAAGGGTGGATGGGTGCTAAATAACATTAATTAATACCTAAACAACTTATAGCAAATATACACATCCAGAGAAATCTTTTTATAACATGGTTAAGACAAATGCTTATTGAGATATAAATAATGAGTATTTCAAAACCAGTGCTGGCTGCCATGTTAAATTATGGGCAAGTCATACAGTAATCCAAATAAGGTAGGAAGGAAGGCATTTGGGGCCAGGAAAACAGTGAATGGCAGTTATGAATCAGATACATTCCATAGATTTAGGGCCCTAAGTTACTTTATCATTCCCAAGATATTTGTGACTTGGGGCTGAAAGTATAGCTTAGCAGTAGAGCATGTGTACATGCTTGCACACATATGTGTATACACACACACACACATGCACACACACACACACAAAGTGACCTGGAGAGTTTCCCCAAAGTCTATGTACTACAGGTTTGCAACCTACCTTGACCCTGTTAGGAGGCAGTAGAACTTTCAGAGAGTGGGGTCTAATGAGATCTCTCTTGGAGGTGTGTTCTCCAAAAGAACATGATGGACCAAGGTCTTTTTTCTATCTCTTCCTTCCCAGAAAATAAGTGAGTAGTTTTGCTGTGTCATATGGCCTTACACTGCTATCTGCCACACCTACACCAGAGGCCTGCAAGCAACGGGTGCACCTGATGTGGACTGAAATTCATAAAACTGTGAGCCAAAGTGAGCCTTTTCTCTTTGCAAATCTATTACTTCAGGTGTTTGTTATAGTGATGAAACACAGAGCGATGCTGACACCAACTTGTGATAGGTAAAAAAATAGCTAGTTAACCTTTTTATGGGTAGTGAAGGCAGCCCTGGAAACAAAGAAGCAAACTAAGAGGTCAGCACTGCTGGAGGAGAAAACCACCCCACCCACAGAGGACAAAGAGCAGTGAGTGGTATTCTAAGTAAGGTGCTAGCCTCCCTAGGGTAAGTAGCAGTTCTTGATAGGTGTCAGACCCCTGAGGTGGAGGGCCAGGACTTTAACCCCCTCCTGGAAAAGATCTTAGATCCAAAATTCTTGTGTGCTTGTTACATGACTTGATTTCTCATTGGATCCCCATTTAATCAATGTTACCTGAGAAATTGTACTTGTTGTAATCTTATTGGTTGATTGCAATTTTTGTCTATTTTGTGATTTTTCATTGCACCAATGTTACCTAAATTACTGTATTTGTAGTGTTACTGGTTGACTGTAATTTTGCTCCACCCTAAACCTGTCTCACCTTGTGGCTTTGCTGCATAAAAGTTCACTGAGAAGTAAGGTGGGTGGGTCTCTCAGTTTTGGATCACCCTTTTGCCTCTCTTAGGCAAAAGCCTTCTTTCTTTTTTTTTAAAATTAAATCTTTATTGATACATTATGAATACACATCATCATTGCATTCAACATTGAAAGTTTATACCAGAATATGACATGACTTGATTCTCATTTTTTCCCTTTCCCCGACCTACCCTGCAATCCCCCACCCTCTATATACATAAGTTTTGTTTTCTTTTTTTTATTACTATCACATTCTTTTCCCCCTCATTATTTACCCCTATAACCTTTTTCCTTTTAAATATTTTATATTTCACAATATCAACTATATATACTACAACTCATTTACATCTTTGTTTTCTCATACCAGAGAAAAGATACTATATTTACACATCTGTGACCTATTTATTTCACTTATGAGGATGTCCTGAAGGTACATCCATTTTAGTATGAATGACTCAATCTTAAGATTTTTAATGGCAAATAATACTCAATTTTATAAAAGAACCACATCTTCTTTATCCAGTCTCCAGTTGATGGACATTTGGATTATTTCCAAGATGTAGTAATCACAAACTGAGCTGCTACAAACATGAGTGCACATATATTGCTGTGATATGAGTCTTTTAATTCTTTTGTGTATATACCTCGCAGAACAATGACCAGGTCAAATGGGACCTCCAATCCTAGCTTTTTGAGGAATCTCCACACTGATTTCCACAGATGTTTTATGAGTCTACACTCCCACCAATAAAAACAAAAAGGCTTCTTTCTTAATAAAATCTTTTCCTCCTCTTAACCTCTGTCCCTCCTTCCTAAAATTCATTATTTGATTTTACAGAACATGAATTCACATTTCAGGTGTCTAACAAGTGGGGAGCTAGGCTTGCTTCCCCTGTATCAAACCTACCTGGCCCTGTTGTCATATATCTGACTTCAGAAGAAAAGAAACACAAGCAAAGAGAAGAACAATAGCTCTGTTTTCATTGTGAAAGTATAAGAGATGATATAAAACAGGGAATAACAGACACAGTAAACATTAGAAAGTCCTGCTACCCAGTTGGGACCATCCAACAAGCTGTCTGATGACAGGTAAATTACATCATTGTGTGTTGTAGGGTAGGGGTCAAAGACACACCAGGTAATACTATTGGGTTTCCAGGTATTTCATTTTATCTATTTTTGTAGAAGTCCTGCAAAATAAGAGGATTTCTCCCATTTTTTAATTTGAGGGAATGCCTGGGGAAAGTTGGATTTGGTTTAGAGTGAGACTGCTCTCATCAGGTTCAATTCTAAAGGATTCTTTTAATTATGTTATTTTTTCAGACCCACAGGATCTCTTTGATCTGTTAACAATTTCATAATAATCCCTTACATTTGGTAGCCTTTGATATAAATGATTTTCAAAACTGTTTCACATATATTTCCTCATTGGATTCTTAAAAATAAATCTGTGTGTTGGGCAAATGGAATTTATTATCCTAATTTGAAAGATGGTGAAATTTATTCAGGGTCTGGAATCTAGTTTCTGATAGAATTAAGCCCTGCTTCCTGTTTTCCCCCTGGAGACCTTGAGGGAGACCAAGAAAAGCCAAACAATTACCATCTTCTTACTAGGTCCTGCACCAGCTTGTGGACAATAGCCTCATTAATTGCTAAAGATCTTTGGATGGAGACCAAGGACTTTCCTATCTCTGCAAAAATCTTTACAGAAATATTTTTCCCTCTCTACTCCTCCTCCTCATCTAAATGCTAAAATATTTACAGTGATAGGTCAGATAACATCATGCTGCCTTGTGATTTTTCAGGGAAAGGATTAGAAACACATGACAAGGCTGGGAGTTTTCAACTGCCTGACAGTGTGAAAGGAATAGTCATCTAGGGTCTAAGACATGTGGCTTCTGATCCTGTCTTCTGCAGTTATTGGCTGTATGACCTGTCCCTTATTGTTTAAAACCCTGTAATATTCTCTCTTATTCTATATAAGGAATTGTCTTGACAAAAATCATGACGTGGAAGGCTTTTGGAAGTGGTATACTTATATATAAATGATAGAGGTTGCAGTTGAAGCAGTTTTCTGCACACAGACATAACAATGTGACTATATAAAAATACTGATGGTTTCCAGTCTACTCCCTTCACTCAAAAGTGAGAGAAAGGGTTTACATGTTCAAATCACTGTGTTAGAGTGCTTACGCAGAAGCACCACTGACACATACTTTTAAAATTACTCATAATAGGAGTTTAACTATTTGAAGTTAGGTAGACAAATTTCCTTAAATAATTCCATCTTTGGGGATCCTCAGGTAAGTCATGGGATCCAGGAGGTCTTGAGGAAAGAAGACGAAAAATCATGCTCAAGGACAGTTTGGCAATAAATGCTATGTAACCAGTGAAAATTAGCATGAAGAACTGTATATAATGTTACTAATATTGAATCTGGGAGGTAAGACTGAGGACAAGCCAGAGAATTAGGCACCAGATTGGAATGAATGTCAATCTAAGCATTATCATCAGCTAGTACGTAGTTCTGTTGACTAGTTTCTTAAAAATTGATTTTATTGGTACATTTTATACATACATTATGATCACATTCAATATTGAGAATTTGTACCTATGCATGACACATCTTGTTTCTCATTTTTTCCCTTTTTCTGTCCCCCCAACCTATCTCCTACATATATAAGTTTTGTTTCCTTTTTTAACTCTCAAATTTTTTCTTTCCCTTCTGTACTTTCCCCTACATACCCTTTCCCTTTTCTGGCTGCACATTTTCTTCCTATTTCACATCATCGATCATACATTTTAGCATTCATTTACACTTTCAGATTTTTTTTTTTTTTTTGAGATATGGTCTCACTGTGTAAGTCAGGCTGGCCTTAGACATACTGTGTAGCCCAGGCTGGCCTCAAATTCACAGTGATCCTCCTGTTTCAGCCCCTTTGGTGCTGGGATTATAAGTGTGTGCCACCACACCTGGCTGACTACTCTTTTTTGACACTCGGTGTCATTCATTTTGGTGAATGGGTAGCACCACACAACAGGGTTATTTTGAGGATTAGAGAAAATTCTCCTATACAGTCCCTTGACCATAAGGTAGGCATTCAGTGAATGGCAGTATCTGGATTATACTCCTACCTCATTGGCCACAGACTTTTCAAACATCCCAGTGATGCAGAATTGTGTCACCTGAACTTAAAGATTCTTCATCCTTTAACAGTTGTTGATTTGGGCTTATAGGAAATAACTTCATGTTTGAAATGCTATAGGCTACTAACTTCCCTATGATGATTCTTGAAGGGTTAATAGATACAGTTAGCAGGCCTTTCGAATGCAGAAGCTCAAAAAAACAATGGTGCCACTAACTTCTTTTGGCACACTCTTTTCTCAAAACAAAAGACTATGCTGTCCCCTGGGGATCGTGACACTTGAGTCCAACCTCTCAATTATTTCAGCATAGGATCATATCCTGTTTATTCTTTATTTGTTTAAGAACCATCTATAGAATATTTATCTAAGAATATCACATTCACAGTTAGAGAGTATAATGTTAAATCCATAATGTTTAATTCATTTCAGGTGCAGAATTTAAAAATAACTGTAAAAGTGATTATTGATACAATAGAAAAGACCACACATATATATTATATATGTATTTTATTAAAGCCACGTTATTTCCTTCAAGACTTCTTCCCTATAAAATGAGTGTTGTGGACTATAATATCCTCATACTCTCAAATCTCAAAATTTTAATGTATGTCATTTAATATAATTTTAATACCTTCAATTTATGTGACTTAAGATACAAAAACATCCCCTCATATTATTGCAACACAGAGCCATAAAAGTTTAAGGCATAGCTTTTTTTATACTTCTCATGCTTACTCTTTTTTGTTTTTTTATCCTTGAATTCATGACAGCCTGAGGAAATGACTTATATATGCATTACATCTTTCCTTAATCAGGTAGGTAAAAATTATATTGACAGTTTCTTTTTAAAAATCACTTATCTGATTTATTACTTCTATATTTCAAGTCAGAATCTTTCAGATTTAACTTCTCTAACAGCAAAAACTGTGTTTAAGGTAGAGAAAATATCTATCATAAGTGAAGCAACAAAGCCAAATTAGAATTTTCCTTTATTCTTTGTTTCTCCTGACTTCTTGCTAAAATTATTCTTGAGAAAATTTTTTCATCAGAGTGGTTACAAACAAGAGAAAATGAATTTAGAGATCATGTCATTTTTTTTTCACTTCTGCATGATTTTCAAGTCTATCCTGAGGGTGTTGTTGGTCCTGAAGAAACGTTTTGGAGATACACTCGTTTTATATCTTGGGAGGGGTTTGTTTTTTATCACAGGATATGGAAAAGAAAGGTCTGATGCACGCTAGTCACATAACCTGCCACTCTGCAAACATCATGAGGGGCTCACAGCATAGAATATGAGGAGTAAAATGAAGGGTGTTTTATCTGCAACACTCCAGGAAGAAATGTATCTCCCTTCTGTGTGGAGTATCTCCTTTAACAACCCTGTGCTGTATTCTTCTCTCCTGCATATACATGACGAGCACACCTCATCTGTCACGTCCAGACATGTTAAAAGGAACCTTCTTCCCCTGTTCTTTCTAGTCTGAATAAGTAATTATGAAAAACAAATCATTGCCATGTCTCCTTTCTTCAGTTTTATTGGGTTTTGTCTGCCTGTCTCCCATGGACATAAAGAATTGTTCTGTTCATTCATATCCAGTGATTTTCTTTGGGGGGTTGTTTCAGA
Organism: Petromus typicus; assembly: GCA_004026965.1. Lineage (NCBI taxonomy): Eukaryota > Metazoa > Chordata > Mammalia > Rodentia > Petromuridae > Petromus > Petromus typicus. The sequence continues at coordinate 31,390 of PVIR01011087.1, read as the reverse complement.
TAAAACAGAAGTCTGATTTTGTTAAGAATGTAGCTCTAAAAGTCTCTAAGAGCAACTATGCATATGAATTTGAGGGCAAAATGTCACTGTCTATGTGAACCGGACAGAGAAAACACAATAGAAGTCTGTTAAAGTACTACACTGGGCAACAAGAGAAAACAAGTCTAGATGTGATCATTCTTTCTTTCTTTTTTTAGTTTTTTGAGACAAGGTCTTGCTTTGTAGTTCAGGCTGATCCTGAGCTCAGACTTGAACTCAGCAATCCTCCTGTCTCTGCCTCCTGAGTGCTGGGATTACAGGCATAAGCTATCATGCCTGGCACTGTAGTATGTGGTTCTGATTGCTGGTGGGCATGCGTCACCACACCAGTCATTGTTATATGTGGTTGCCAGGGATTGAACCTGGGCCCTTGCACTTGCAAGGCAGGTGCCAGAATCACTGAGCTAAATCCCCAGCCCATGTCATTCTTCCTCATAGATGCTGACTATACAATAAGATCTGAGCAGAACATACCAGCCTATTCCTGAATATTTGTTAAATTTATTGCTCTTGATTAAATATTGAGGGTTGGATTAGAAGCACAGAATGTCTTCCTAGCCTAAAATTCTAATAACATTTTTATAATTCTAAAACATGCACTGGCTACTTAATCAGTGAATGCAGGAAACTGTAGTAACAGAAGTAGTAGTAGTGGTCATAGTAGTACTACAACTAGTAATAGTAGTAATAGTGTTTGTAAGTGTGCTTACACACCAGTATAAATAGTTGTCTGTCAAAGAAGGGAGAGAGAAAATGATAGGGGGTTAGATAATCCTATCAATTGGTTCGGGAAGTACATGGCAGAAGAGCTGGGGTCAAGCTTTGAGTCTATCTACATTTTGATGAATGGAATTCTTCCCAGGCAGGAAGTTGGAAAGGCACATACTGGGCCTTTGTCACATGGATGCTAAGTTGATTTCTGAATCCTGATGTTACATATAGACCTAGGACTCAGCATCTCACTAACATCACCCTACAGTGTGCCAAGCAACTCAGGAATATGCCTGCTGGACATCATAGAAGACCTTCTAAAGGAAAGGATACAATTGTCCTTACTCTGTGTTTGTCTCTTTCAGTGCCTCCTCTCTTCATAACTCTACTTAGGTGCTAATTTATACTTCCCTTTTTCTATGGCTTTGCTTCTCTCTCTCTCTATCCAGTCTTATCTGCTCTTCTTCCATGTCCATAACTATTGCCTTCATGCTGACAACTCCTCAGCCATTGGAGCCTGTACTGAGGAGTCTTCTCAGTTATTCACCAAAGCTTCTCATTGTTGCGCATCTTCTCCCAAACACTCTGAACCCCAAAATTACCACGTGCCCAACTAAATTAAATTAAATTTCTCAACAATGTTCTTACTACTTTGCTATCTTGTCCACAATGACAGAACTCAAAAGCTACTGTTTCCAAAGCAAAAAACAAAAACAAAGCAAAACAATGGTTTTTCCTGACTCATCCTTGTATTCATTCATCTATCATTTGCTCATTTACTGTATCTCTTGTATATCAGGGTCGTAGAGTCACAAATATAAAAATGATGATTCTCTCTTTTAAGAAGCTCAGAGTTCGGGGCACATTTAGGCTACATGATGCTTTGATATTAAATCTGACAGGATGCCATAGAAGCAGTAGAAGATATACCTCACACAGCCAAGAAGCAAGGTGGGACATGGCACCAGGCAACATATGATTTATGTCTAGAGTGTACAGGAGCTACTCTGATGACTAGAGAGGGATGCCAGTTTTTCCCGTCGAAGGGGCTACAGGACAGAAGCCCAAACAACCTGGAAACTGAGAAACTCTAAGGAGCTCAGGGTGACAAGAACCAGATGGGGCATGCTCTCAGCCTCCACCTCGAGTCCCTCAGAGAGACCACTCTCTTTGAACCTTGGAGACAGCTACCAAGTCCTGAAAACGTGCCTGCCACTGGGGCTCTGCCTCTCTGACTTGTAGCACTTCCCTGTTCAGACCTGCTCTGCACATGTTAGGCACCAAAACATGATACCCCCTGACTCATAACCTCCGGGATTCTTCCTCTCGGGTTCATTCTGCCTCCCATTATAAAACATTTCTAAAGCCTCCCTGCTAAACCAAGTTCTGCAGTCTGGCAGCACTGAGTCAGTCTTAAGAGTCTCATATGCAGGCAGAGACTCAGGCTCTCAGAACCACTGCAACAATTGGGATCTTAAATTCTCTCAAAGGTTCAAGGTTCAATGCCCAGCCGATGGCCCTGCCAGAAGGTGGTGGAACCGTTATGAGGTGGGGCTTTATGGGAGCTGTTTAGGTCGCTCCATGTGTGCTCTGAAGAGCATGGCAGGGCCTCACTGCCTTCTTTTCTGGTTTCCCACCACAAGTTGACAGATTTGGTTTCCACTCTGCTCTCCTTCCCACCATGATGTGCCTCCACCTCCATACTAATCAGGGGCTGACACGCTTCTTCTCCCTTTGTGAGCAAAATGAACCTTCCTCTCTTTGTAGATAGATTACCTTAGTTATTCTTATAGTAACAGAAAGCAGACTAACCCATTTACTACTCCCCTATCTGTACCTTAACCAACTCCTTTGGTGAATTAAATTTATATTAAAACCTGAGAAGTACCATTTTCAAGCATAGCTCTACTTTGGTCCCATCACAGTTGAAATGCAAAACCGTCCCTCTCTCATGCCTATGGAACATAGCTCAAGCATCCTCATCTCATTTCTACTTCTTCCCAGCCAATCAGGCTGCTTTCATTAGCACACTCCCTCTGCCACTCCGCAGTTCCTGACTTGCTCTGCTGGGCTGCTCTTGTACTCATCTTCCCCCATCCAGTCCACCAGGTTGGGATAAAAGGCTGGAATGTATCTTCCTTGTCTTTGAGCCTTGGATGTATTTCCATTACTTCTGATTCCATCATACATTGCAGTACAGTTATCAGTTTAACTTCCTATTAGTACTCTGAAAGCTTTTGAAGGGCAGAGACTACATCTAACCCATATAATTATCCCTCATAATTTCAGCTCAGTACATATTTCCAGGATCGATTATTGAAAGAAAACTATCTGTCCCTATAAGGTGAAAAAGAGTAAATAAATAATACTATTAACAGCAAGAGAAACACAAATTGACTCAACATTCATTAATATCCAAGAAATGAAATGACCTCCAACAGATTCAGATAACAAACTTGTGAAGCAATTTATTTTGAAATCATACAACTGTCAAAACATATATTAACAGAAAAAGACTGACCAGTCAATTAAAGTTTTTTTTCCAAATATTAGTGTTAAACTTTGCAATACTCATTTAACTTAAATATTATGTAGCACACTGTCTGAGAGAATTCCAGGTACATAAAGCCTAACCTTTCCACTCTTGTAACTAAACAGAGGGAATATGGGGCTATCCATAAGCCTTCTCAGCCTTTTTTAGGTAATGAATCATGTAAAATTTATTTCAGTGACACATGGGCACACTAGCCAGAAATATTCCTTGGAGTAATTTTGTATAAAACAAGGGAGAATCACTGTGGATGCAGGGAAAATTTGCAGTGTTTTCAGACCAGGAAAGAGCATGTCCACGGAACGCTGATTCAGTATTAAAAAAAATAATAAAAAAAGGAAAGAGTCCTGTTGAGAGAATAAGGATGCATTTTAACAGTGCAGTCTAAACATGTTGGGGTCTTCTAGGTGACCAGCTTTCAATGACAAGCCCTCAAAACCAGGAACTTTCCTGCCTACCTGTCAGAATCACACAAATGGAACATAACCTGGGGAAATGCTCTATTCATTTTTCCAAAGGTCAAGGGAACTGAAATTGTATTAAGTGACTCTTTCTATGGCATTGCTGTATTGCCAGAATGCAGGATACCCTTACCCACTGCCAATCCCAACAGAAGACAGCTGAAACAGAAACTGGGAAGATTTGGAAATCTTCCCTTTTTCATTCTTAAATTCATACATGGCCAACTTGTGAAACTGACACCCTGTCTGGATTTTCTGCTTCTGTTTTTAGATTAAAAAAAAAAAATCTTTTGGCATGAATTTCCAATGAGTTTAGAATGACAAGGCATCCTTGAGTTCCAAATAAAATTTGCTCCTTGGCCTACGCCCTTTCTTATCCCAGCAAAATCTGTGTGGTAATAGTTGGTAGATCTGTTACATGTGAGCTCAGCATGAGGTTTATAGAATTAACCCTCCCGGGTTTGAGTCCTTACTCTGCCTCTTACTATCATCCTGGAAAACTTATTGTAACCATCACACCTGTTAGATTCTCTCTTTCACAATTTGGTATTTTTAACATATGAAAGTAAAAGCGTTAATTGTAGTTGCATTAAAATGTTAGTGCATTAGAATGTTAGTACATTAGAATGTTATCAATGCTCTTGATTACTGGATTGTAATAGTAAGCTTGTACTATTATTTTCGTCACTCTACATCTTCCTCCCTGGGAGAGAGAAAACATAACCATAACAATGCATATCAAAGAATTGAAGAACTTTAGGCATGCCTCAGCTGTGGGGCTTGTAAAACACACATTTCTGGGCCAAAGCCCCAGAAATCCTGCATTAGTGGGAATGGGACAGGGTCTGACAATCTGCGTTTCTAACAAGGTCCTCAGGTGCTGCTGCTCTGCAAAGGAGGTAATTACATCACTCCCTCCGGAATCCTGGCTTCATCCATCACCAGCACATTTGTCACTAGTCATCAGCACATACCCTCAGTGTAAACACAGGAACTCCTACAAACATCCTCAGACTCCACTGTACAGGTTCACTCTGAGACACAGAATGGGCTACCAATTGCCTCTGTGGCTTTTATCTGACTGCCAGCTTTTCCTCTAGGACCGGTGGCATTGTCTTATCACTCCTTACCCTGACTTTGTAAATGAATGTCTAGAATGACATTGCAGAAGTTTCTGAGACCATCCAACAACAATGTGTTTTTGGTACTGGCTTGTAAGGAGGCTCAGGATCTCCAGTTCAGTTCAGTTCAGTTCAATAAACTCTCAGGGGTACCATGGGCGAAGGGACCTAGGACATCCACTCACAATGCACAGTCCTCTGACGGGAGGAGAGGCACATAACTATTAGGTCATAATTCAGGACTGAGTGGATATTAGCTTTCTGTTGCTGACAAAGTTTCTGACATCCACAGTTTAAAGAAAGACGTGTCTAACTTGGCTTGTGTTTTAAGGCAATTCAGTCCATGTTATCTGGCTCTGACACAGAAACATCATGCCAGAAGATCATGATAGAGAAAGTTGCTTAGTTAATGGTGGCTGAGAAGCAGAGAACAGGAACAGTGTCACAGAAGAATGGATGAAAGACTAGAGAAATACTCAAGATCATGTTTCCATGACCTACTCAAACACACGGAGAGTGTGGTCTACCAGTCCCCTGGGTGGCTTCCAAGCCAGTCAAATTGACACAATCAAGCTTAACAATCACAGTATATCACAAAATACTAACAGACAAGATGGCTTGAAAGAAGTATTAACGAAAATACCTCTTCTCTATTCCTGAGAATAACTGTCTGTGTCCCTAGGAGTTCCAACGCAGAAGTCTCTAGGTCCCTTGATTCACCCTGTTGGAGGTGTGTTGGATCTTGTTCTTTAACTTTGTCCTTGGGAAATCTCTTATATGCTAGTGATTAAGGAGATCTATTTTCTTTATATGGGAGTCCAGGTGATAGGCTCTATGTTCTACTTTAGTTCTTTTAAAAAAAATAACAGTGGTGTCTCTTCATTTGTTTGGCACTCATGTTAGAAAGAGGTGCTTTATAGCAAACTGCTTTCAAAACTCCACCAAAGCCTAGTATCAAGCTAGATCAGACAGGGCAAAGAGAGAGTACTCAGATGGTGATAATAGATACCTGCAAAGGAAGTGGTCCAGGAATGCTGACTGGGCCCCTAGAAATCTTTAGCTTTCAATGCTCTGAGCATATCCAGTTGCTCAGGGAAGAATGCTTACTGGAAGGGGGTTACTTCTACAGAGACAGAGGAAGAGAAATAATTATCCCTGCCCTAACTGAATATGTGCATTTGATAAGCAATGTCTCAGTGATTTCATTAGTGACATAAACATTTCTAGTCACTCAAATGATTGTAGCCTCAACAAAGGCTCTTGGTTGATCTATGTGTAAAACTAAATTGTGTTTTGCCCTCTGAGAATTGAGTACCATCAAGTATTATAAAAAGAAATGTAAAGGAAAACACAGTACATAAATAAGCTCCACTGACATAACAAGCTCCTTCATTTTGCTATGTAAAACTCACAGAGGAAAAGGATTGTGCTGACTCCCCCTCCCACTGGTTCCTATTTCCAGCTCATCGAAGAATTGGATCTCTGCCTATCTACAGACAGGAAAGACTCCTGGTCTGCTGACATGCTTCACCTCCGTAACCCAGGGCTTCCATCTGTCCACATGGTCAAACTCCTCCCTTCCCTCACCACAGAAGGAGCCTGTTTTCTTTTGACCCCTTCTGCTCTCATCTCATCCTCAACCCCCTGCATGGACTGGAGATGGTTCATGCTGGCCCTCTGCCTGGCAGCTTTCTCCACCCTTCACATGCCAAAGGCTCGTTAAATTAGTCACTTGGACTTTCCATGGTTTAGATGAAGGTCACTTGCTTTAACTGTAGCCAGAGAAGAGGCTTTGCTGAGAATAGATTCAAACCAGCTCTTGGACAAACAGGATAGTTCTCACTACCCCTATGGCTGCCCCTGGAAAGTACACATTATTATCCACCAACTAAGAAGCAAGCGTGCCCTCCAAGATAGTTCCCTGGTGACAGCTTGCGTTTTCATCCTTGACAGGACAATTGCCTAAGCTTTTTATGCTTCATTTTTTCCAACTAGAAAAACAAAGATACTTAACTTCCTCAAAGGGGTGATCCAAGGACATATTGACCAATTTCTGAAAAGTACTTTAAGAGTTTGACCAGAGGAGGTAAAAAAATGATCACTGTTCAAGTAGAAGTAGCAAGATTCAACAACAACAACAACAAAAACAACTCTACCTATTTTGTGCGGGGGAGGGGGGGCGCAAAAAATAAATTACCAGTGAAAGCAAGTCTAGGTTCTTTATGTAACATTTCATCCCTGAGCTGGAACTTCAGTATGATGAGGCAATAAAAACAAAACGCAACAGAACCCTGACTTGGTGTTCTTTTGGCCCTGTGTCTGGCTTGTAGTAGTGGGCGGACTCTGTAATTATGGTGGTTGTAAAAGTCTGCAGATGTGTCTCAGTCGGATACTCAAGACAGACCCAGCTCTCTGTTAGAGACAGCAGTCAGTAAGTAGGGAAGAGGATTCATATAGTTTCCCTGACAGTATTGCCATGATTCAGCAGAGAAAGAAAGGGAGTCATTGCACAAAGACATGATAATCATTCAGTGTTTTACAGGGTTTTTGAAGCTGGCATTTGGAGAGTGCAATGAAATTTCGAAATTCCAAACTAAAGGTAGACACAATAATGGGTTGGAATCATGATACATAAGCTCTGTATCTAACAGAAGTGACACCTGTGCGGACCAAGGGGGCTGTGCTACATGATATCCTACATGCTAAGGAAGTCTCCAAACACCCTCACACGTCAGGGAGCTTTGCACATAAAAATAACATAAAAGTATTGTTTACCAGCCAGATTCTAATCATTGCTGTCCTGTGGACAAGCAGTAAATGCTATAAGAGGGCAATAAATTTCATCAGGAATCTTCACAGCTAAATGTTACCTGTCACCCCTGTTTTGTTGTGTAAGAACTGGGAAGAATAACATATTGATGTTGTACATATGGAAATCATTAGAAACAACTGCCCTTTAAGTATCTCTTCTTACACACACACACACACACACACACACACACACACACACACACAAAATTGGTATCTGGAATCAAACTCAGGGCTTTATGTTTGCCAGATATATATTGCACCACTCAGATACAGCCTCAGCTCTGTTATACAAAATTTGGTTCTTGTAAATAAGAGTATTTCCCTATGTACATCTATGATTCACCTGTGCATACCAATATGCTATATCGTCTGAATTGTCCTTAGAGAATAGATAGCTAAATAAATACAAGATCAAAAACACGGTGAATATTCAAATATTAAAATACAGTAAATATTTAAATATTTTTTACAATAAAAGATACATTACTAAGACTAAGGGATAAATGTGTTTGAATTGATGTGGACTATTTAAAATATTTTGGGGAGAAATGACAATAGATCTTTTACTGTAATAAATTTATTTTAACATGTTGCACCACATATTTTAATCTCCTCTTGTTGATCAAAGGTTTACAGCAATTTCTGTTACAAAAAAATTAGTGTTCGATTATCCACCTTATTCACTGGCTTTGGCACCTAGTGGCTTCTCGTTCTCCTCCAAAGTCAAAAAAATGACAATGAAAACAAAATAATTTGAATCAACCCAGGACACTGAGGCATCTATATGTGCATAAACAGAAACACTCAAGAAAGAACACTTGCATAATTGCTTTATAAAGTAGCAAGAGCAATGGAATTTGTGTTTGAAGTAAGAGGGGAGTTAAGAGGGAGATTAATGGTAGTGTATCTTTGACTACAATAAGTTCTTCAAAACCTTGTACATTGTGACAATGTCTCATAAAGAGACAAGTACAGATGAAAGCTTGTATATGTGAATCACAAAAACATTCCTTGGATGGAAAGAATCTAAATAGGAGAAAGCTTAGAAACAATGCATTTGCTATGTATATCACTTCCAGGGGTAACAAAGTCTATAAACTCACTGCCTGATAACTTGTTACCTTTTTTTTTCTTTTCCTTTTTTTTTTTTTTTGGTCATAAAATTACCTATTTCAAACTTTAGGAGGTGGTCCGGAGGTGGTCCCTAATTTTTGTCCTATTCCATTTTAATTCATTTCAAGGAGAATTACCTATTGTGTTTTCAGGGCTGTGGTTTTGGTATTCAAAAGAAATATAAATTACATTTCCTTTTCTCAAGGCATCCCATTCCCTGTGGGGGAAGACAAGGCTAAACAGAAAAGGTTTTTGTCTAAGAGGATATGACTATTACTAAAATGAATTACATATGGAGAATAGGTGCTACAGAATCCCATAGACTGCAAAATCCAATAGAAAAAGCATAGCTTGTTTACAATGGAAAGAGTTCTAATTCTTATATTGGCTGGATGTGTTGGTATCCTGAACACAACAGATCATGTAGCTGTCCTTCTTAGCCTTGCTTTGTTAGTTTGGGGTGAGCAGAACCCCACATAGAGAAAGGATTTGCAAGTAAGATGCTGCCCAGGTTGACCATCTGTCTAGGCTTTTTGTGTGGCATGGGGGAAGCCCTGAATGATCACGGACAATCTGGAAGATCAGTTGATCAGCAGTTGCTAGAATCCTAAAGCCTCTGCAAACTCTCACAGTAGATGGCAAGATGACTCCTGAGATGCGAGCCAATTTCCTTTGCCTGAGTGGAGGTTGAAACTGGCACCTCATAAGCTATACAGAAAGTTTATGTTTTGATTTTGCAGAGGCTCTGCTACCAGATTCCAGGTAGAATGGTTAGGAATGAGATTGCTACACAGAGGAGGAACCAGAGGCCTTGATGCCCCACAGCATCCATGTCCTAACTGAAATGATTTAAAACAAACATTACTTCAGTGCTGAAGTAGAGAGAGAGTTTGGAGAGAAATGCCGGCAGGTCTCCATTTTCCCAGTTGTACCTTTTAGGAAGGAAATGAGATTTGGGTTTTAAAATAGTCTTTCTTAGAACTGGGAAGCTAGAGGAGAGCAAGAGTGAAAAATCTCTAAAAGTGTGTGTGCCTTTGAGTAATTACCACTGATGTGAGTGCAAAGTTCCTCCTGTTTTGTTTTGTTCCATTTTGTTTTGTTTTGTTTTGGTTTGGTTATTTTTGAGACAGGGTCTCACTTTGTAGTTCAGACTGGCCCTGAGCTCAGCTTCAAACTCATATCACAGCAATCCTCCTGCCTCTGCCTCCCGAGTGCTGGGATTACAGGCGTGAGCCACCACGCCTGGCTCTGTGGTATGTGGTACTGGTTGCTGCTGAGAGTGAGTCTCCACGCTCAGTATGGTATGTGGTTACCGAGGATCGAACCCGGGCCCTTGTGCTTGCAAGACAGGCACTGGAACCACTGAGCTAACTCCCTGGCACCCACCTTTTTTCTTTTAACAAATGGGCAAAGTGGTTCTACTGTTTCTTATGATCCACAGATTTGGACTGTACTGATCTGGAAGGAACGACACATAGTCTGGTGAGGTTAATGTGATTTTTTTTAAATACAAATTATATTAGAACTGTTGTCAGAAACCTGAGTAGAAAGACAAGCAGAAGCATAAAAAAGAGAAGTGTGTGAGTACTTTTAGTTTAGAATGAGAAGCCCCTTAAATTTTACTGCCAGGCAGGAATCTTTCTTAAAAGGAAGCCTTGCCATCTACTGTTGGATGACATCTTAATGGCAAGACATTCATTGTCTTCATCAGAAGCCTGTTGTTCTTAGAGTTAATTTACTGTCAGACCCTCACCCCCTTTCCTATGAAGTCATGTTAAATTCTGGGCCACGGCCTACCTTGGAGGACTTGTGCAAACCACAGATCCCTGGCCCGAACCCTTCTCTCAGGCAGACTAAAATTTTGCTGTTTCAGTGGATGTTCCATCAGCTGGCCCAGAGGTGGTTATTTGAAAAACCCTGTCCTATGGCCTCTGGTCTTCACATTTGACTTATATTCTGAAATTTTTAAATAATATCATATTCTGGATTTAATGACAGTTTTATGAAGTTTATGATAGTGCCTTGAACTCCTGTTGTGTTTATTAATAAGCTTCACATTTCTCTTGCCTGCCATCATGCTTTTTCCTTGCAAGAAAAGATCAATAAATGCCATGTTAAATTGGCGGGAAACCAGAGGGAAGAGACATCTCTTCTGAGCCGACAGAAAGCCCAAAGCTGATGTTTGTAGGACTTCATAGGAGCTACTAACATCAAGGCCCTGGGGAGGAGCCCCCATCCTTTCTTTGTCAGTCACCCTTCAGGCTGCCTTTTCCTCTCTTTCCTTTAAAGATATTTTTAGTTGACACTTGAACCTGGTTGACAGTAAGGATGTCAACTGAGACAGCCCTAGGTTTGAACCCAATTTTGATATTTACACATTGTGTGGCAGCCAGTAAATGAATTAACCTCAATGCGATTTTCCCATTCCTGAAGCAGGAACTGATATTTCTTATTGCACAGATTGTTTAGGGGATCCGTAGAATATGAACAGAAATCTGTGCAGCCCTGTGCTTACCAAACAGTAGGTCCTTCGATGATATCTATCACATATTGTAAATGCAAATTCACATGAGACATACAGTGTGGTTTGATCCAGAGCACATGCCTCTTAGCAATGACCCCTGGTGACTATTTGCCTATTCATCACTTTACAAAGTTTGACAAATAGCTGCAGGATCACCTGAGAGGCACTGCATTTTTCGCTGAATATTAGTAACCCCGATTTCTGCTAGGAGGATAAATCTTCCATTTTAATACAATTTCTCAAGTCAGTGGAAAGTAAGAATGTCCCTGAGAGAAGCCTCTGGGAACTGCACCGCTGAGGAGAGTGGGGAGCCTCCCTGAGCACCGGCCTTGAGAAGAAGACTGTGTGCTGCCACTGGGAACATTCAGACCCTGGAACAATAGCATCCGGGCACAGAAGGGAAGGGACTCAGATTTCCTCTGCCTTCTCCACACAAATCACTCACAAAGGAAATAGGCATTTGAGGGAAAAGTTCCTCTAGAACGTATTTTTCTATTTGTATTTCTATTACCTCATCTCATAAATCTCATTGCCTAGTAGTGTGATTCCCTGGGCAGAACAGCCCACAACTCTTTCAGTCTCTTAATAGGTTCATTTTTGACTCTGAGAAATAGACAAAGGGATTTTGGAATCCAGCAGCAGGGGCAATAGCATGTGTGGGGGGATAGAGTAGTTGAGCCTTTTTGAATACAGGACAAATGATATGAAGTTGAACCTGCAAATAACTTCAAATTCCTGGGTTGTTTACTTTTGTGCTGAAGAAGATTATGAGGAAAGAAAAACATGGTTTCAGGCTCTATTTTATGTTTTATTAAAGACTGTAGCTTGATATACAGCAAGCATGATGGTGCTCATATTCTATTTCACTTTTCACATTGTAGCAACAGGTCGAGAAACATTCCGAATTTTAGCTCTCCAATTATATCTCCCAGTTTACCACCTGTACCCCAGATTATAAGAAACTAGATGATTAGTTTTGGCTTGGGAAACAGAATTGCTGCATTACCTGCTCTTCACTTTACAGATAAGGAAAAGTAGGCTGAAATCTAGCTCTTTTGACTTTCAACAGATTACTCCCTTCTACTCTACAGCCATCGTAGTCATTTTCAGCTCTCAATACACCACAGATCCTAGCTTTGTGCTAGGTTAGAAAGAAGAAAAATAAAGTGTATGTCCACAACCTCAATGTGAAGGTCTCTCCCTTACTCTCACCTCTTTATAAGAAGCTCAGAAAAGTATGTCTTGACATCTTTACTTGATGCAAAACAAAACATTTGATTGGCCTAATAAAATACTTAAACATCTCCTAATCTAGGTCTAGCACCTGCTATGCTGTAGAAACTGTATTAATTATTGAGTATCAGAAGATAAGCACTGTCTTCATGGAACTTATTTGTTCTTAAGTGCTCTGATCCAGAGGGTCTAGGATGAGTTTCTTGGAAGTCTTTCTAAACATAAAAAGCCCAAGTCTGGCATGGTTTAATTAAATGACCATCCTTCCTAATTAGCCATGAAAAACACTGCTTGTATAGCTATGCCATTATCACTTCCTGCTGGGATTAGTGCAATCCGAGATATGCAGCCTTCTGTGCTCTACCATTTCCTCTAGGGATTTGCAACTTTTGCAAAACTCCAGCTTTAGAATGCTGGCTGGAGCCAAGTCTTCATTACTCACGAACTCCTTATGCCAAGCAAACTTCACAGGCTTCCTTTACAGTGGAGTGCACACTGTAAACTTTCGGCAGTTTAAAGAGATGCATAGAAATCTCCTCTCCAATCCTGGGGCTGTCTCCTCAGTTTAAGTATACACTTCCTTCATTCCAAGTAAAATTGGCAATTTCTAGGTCCAGAAAATATATGCTAATTTCTCATTCCCTGTTAAGAAAAAGCTTGACACTGGAGAACTGATTCAGGCCCTTTGTGGACCAGCTGACAAGGATCTTTTCTATTTTTCTGTTTGTCCAGAATAACTGCTATGGTGGTTGCTTTTTTTCTTCTGTGGTCATTTTTTTCAATCATAAACTCATTAAGCTAATTTTTCAAAACCAAGAGACCCCTACAGATCAGCATGAAATGTTTCAAGTGACAAAATTGAAGTATTTAGATAAGGTGGCAGCCAGGATTTGATACAAGTTTCCTCAGTGATCTGAAATAGTTCTATGTCCTCTCAAATAAATATTTTCTAACAAATAATAACTGTAATAATTAGCTCAGTGACCTATGCCATACAGTTTCTGTGTATATTTTCATAAGTAACTATTTTCTATCTGTATGTTGTCCAACTCTTTGGTCGTGAATGAGAAACAGCCCTTCTCATTGAAAAGATTGACCAGATAATATGAATACGTTAGGTCATTAGATATTCAAAGTCACAGCAGAAGAGAAACTTGCCTATTAAAGGATATTCTAGCTTCTGAAAAAGCACTGGACCTTTACAAATCCAAGCTGTGTCAAACAGATCAAAGAGCATTACATCGCCTTCTGGTTATGGGTCACTCTATCTTTGTGAATCTTGTCATAAGAGAATAGAATTTCAGACCTGGAAAGAATTTCAGAGAGCATCTTATCAACTCCTTCAGTTTAAAGGTGACAAAGCCAATTCCCAGAGGATACAAGTACTTGCCTTTGACTATAGAACTAGTCACAGGGCTCGTCTTTTTTCCTACCATCATGCTGTTCTGGAACAAAGAACTTCTGAAACATCTGCTAGTTTCTTCATCTTAGTATTTTACCAGTGACACTCTTACTAGTTTACTTTTCATATGAAATTTCCACAAAACACAAGGTGCTTTTGATTTTTTAGGGTGATACAGTTTGTGGTAAAGCTTCCAACTGATCTGTTCTGTATCAGAGGCGCAGGCATGTAATCCCAGCACTCAGGAGGCTGAGGCAGCAGGCTGAGGCAGGAGGATCACTGCCAGTTAGAAGCCAATCTCCGATACATAAATAAATTCAAGCCCAGCCTGAAGTGCACAGTGAGACCTTGTCTCAAAGAAATAAATAAAATTTAAAAACCAAAAATTCTTCTATTTGGGGTATAGTTTGACTGCTTTTTTAGGATAAAAGCTAAAAAAAAACTATACCTACCTGCATCAAATATTATGGCATTTTAAGGTTTTTGATACATATTGACAATTTGTTCCCTGAAGCTGTACATAATTATATTCTCTCAGCAGTGTGTGAGAGTCTCACTTCTTGACTTTGTGAGACAACTTCGTGTTATAACTTAAAAAATAGCTTTACCAATCTGAAGAAATGGCTTTACCAATCTGAAAGGAAGAAAATAATATTGCATTGTTGCTTGTATTTATATTTCTTTGACATCAACTGAGGCTGAACATTTCTCCCTGTAAATTTTATTTGCCATTAGTGTTTATGATTGTTTTGAATTGTTCTGCCTCAAGCAAGACATTTGTGCTTAGATGCATCATGCGTGACCCAAGACCACTTGAATATACGTCATCTTCATACAGAGGAACAGACTTAAGGAACCCTACTTTTGTAAAACACTTCCCGTGTTCTCACTGAGTGTTACTCTCACTCTCACCTCAGAGTGTGAATTCCCTGGGGAGCCCCTGGGGAACTCCCATTCAGGCTTTGAAAATGCACTAACATGAAAACTCGCAGCTGCAGGGAGTGAGTCAGCTTTAAAACACACAACCAAGTGGATTTAGTTAAAGGGTAAGTGCATTCATTTTTGTTTAATTAATTTTAAAATAGAATGGTGGCTTTGCCTCATTAGTTTCATCTTCTCCTCTGCTCCAGGTGTGACAGATCCAGCTTGCAAGGCATCCCTAAGCACAGGGACCTGGAAGAAAGAGCTTCCTGCAGAGAATAACTGCTGGGTGACAGTTTCCTAACTGGCCACATCAGAAGCCTTGAAGTCACACAGGAATTGCTTCCACCTTTGGGGAGAATCCTGCATCCTGCGACTCTTCCCTGGAGGAAAGGGTCAGATATACTTGCATAGGGAATGAGAAACACGATTCTAGCTTTCAGTTTGGAGTGCAGAGGTTTAGTAAATAAGCTCATTTTTCCCCCAAAATTCTTCCAGACAAAAACAAGGTGATTCTTCACTAGACGGGCATGATCTGGAATGATGAATCTCATTGGTCATGGTGAGGGCTCACCCTGGAAAACCTATGTGCTGTGAACACTTTTGGGTCCTCTTCCTTAGTCCCTTCGTACGCTCCTCAGGGATAGTCTGCTTCCCCACCGTAGCCTCAACTCCCACCCTGATTATAACACCAAACACCATTTTCCAAATCCAAAACGTGCTCCTCTGTCATGCAAATAAGTGATGTTGGGAAACTTATCTTCCCTGGAAGGCTGGAAAACTGTTCCAGGCTGAGCTGTTTAAAACAGCCCTTTTAACTCTTTCCTTCTCAAACTTCTGGAGAGTCCTATTTTGGTTAATGGCATCATCATTTGTATTTGAAAATCCTGAGTCTTATCTGGATACTCTATTTGCTTGTTCATCGCATCCTGTCCCCTCCCCGCTCAGACCAAGTGTTTCAGAGTTCTTCCTTTCTTCTTCCCTGTAAATAGCTCACACTCTCTAAACCTTTTCTCTTTACTACTGTAGTCCTCCCAGCTAGCCTTCCTGTTCCACTATAATACACTTCAAAACTGGACCCAGAGGTGTCTTCCCACTAAAGAAATTTGATAATGTCACTCCCTTGCCTACAGCAGGCTTCCCAGAGGGCTAATCTGCATTCTTTGGCATGGCTCACAAGACCTTTCCTATCTCTTCTTCCCTCCCACCACCCCCTTCCTGGCAAGCTTTATTCTAGTCATGTTGCCTTTCTGTTCCCAGAACAAGATATTTTTAGCCCTTTATCCCTCCAGGTTGAGTGTAGTTCTTCCCTCTTATTTGTTACGAAATCTTCTTATCCTTTAGTACCTCCTCGCTCATTCAACACATTTATTTTTTTGCATGTGGCATTTATAAATCACTATGCTCAAGGAAGCCAGAGAATCCTTGTTCTCATGGAGTTGTGGATTTCTTTGGAAGCCTTTCTTGATACTTTTGACAGGTCTCAATTTCCCTGTCCGGTCTTCTAGCATTCTGTTCATACCAATATTATAGCCGTTCAGTCATATTGTAATGACCTATGGACAGATGTGAAGTCTGAGAACTATTGGGGTTCAGGCTAGCAGGGATGCAGCTATGCAGAGTATCAATGCTCTCTAAATTTGGGGAGGTCATTAAACATAGACATTAAGTTCATAGGTTTTGGAGCAGATGACTGGGGTCCAAGCACTGTCCATACTACTGATAAGTTCTGCAACGAGGAGAATGCTCTCGCCCTTGCTATGTTTTGGTTTGCTCCTTTGTTCAGGGAACATAACAGTGGTAATCTTACAACTGAAGAACAAAGGAAGCTAATATATGAAAGCACTTAACAGAGCATGTGGAAGGTACTTCACTTTCATCAATTTCATTATAGTGTCTAGTATTAGAGAATATTCAATTAAAACTGATGGAATGGGGTTGGGGATTTAGCTCACTGGTTCTGGAGCCTGTCTTGCAAGTACAAGGGCAGAGATTCGATCCCTGGTAACCACATACAACAATGTTGGGTGTGGTGACTCATGCCCACCAGCAATCAGAACCACATACACATACCACAGTGTCAGACATGCCTATAATCTGAGCACTTGGGAAACAGAGGCAGGAGGATTAC
This sequence comes from Petromus typicus, assembly GCA_004026965.1. NCBI lineage: Eukaryota > Metazoa > Chordata > Mammalia > Rodentia > Petromuridae > Petromus > Petromus typicus. Next base: position 14,372 of record PVIR01011087.1, on the reverse strand, counting down.
TGTGAGTTCAAGGCTGAGCTCAAGGCCAGCCTGAACTACAAAAGCAATATCCTGTCTCAAAAACAAAACAAAACTGATGGAATAAGTGGATGGATATTATGTAAGCATCATATGATACATCTATCTATGCCTCGTCAGAGGTTGTATGAAGGGGCTCAGGGTATAGTTCAATGGCAGAGCTCTTTCCAGTCATGCACAGGCATGGCTCTCCACAGTGGCTCTCCCCTTAACCTTTCTTATGTGGCAATTCTGTAATAGGTCCCAGAGCCTATGTCCCTTATAAGCATGGGGAAGATGGGTAATCCTTGGCTCATATATTGATAACCACTAGCGCTGGAGAGGTGTCTTAGTCCCCTCCTTCTGCTAGGAATCCCGGGACCACACATTACCATGTGAGTGAAGGGAGACTGCAGGGTCCTGTGATTCAACGGCCAGTGCTGTGGGACCCTCACAGGATCCCCTGTGGGTGACAATGCAGGAGGGGAATGAAGCACATAAAACCCACTGTGCAGAGATCAGCCACAGAAAGCGGGAATTGGTGTGAGGATGTTGAAAAAGGATATGAGTAATTCCCACTTGGGTTACTCACCAAAACGTGTCAGTGCAGTCATGATATTTAGAGTGTCTTGTTGCCATTTGTGTTGGAACTTCATGTTGATTGCTACTTGCGTTTTAAGTATCATGCTGATCAATTTACGACTATGAATGTGTCATAAGTTACATGTGTGATATCCAGCCGGTCCTTTTGTCTTTCTGTCCTTTATATGATGTCACTGACTAAAAATCTGAAAGAGTTAATATACTTTCCAAGAGGGAACAGTGTCAATCACAGCCACACTCCTGGATCTTGAAAGGTGAAGACAGAGTGCCGGCTCCTCTCTGCCTCCTGAGCCAGCACCTGCTATCCGAGGGAGGAGAAAGCACCTGGTGAACTGAGCTGTTCTCTTCTTTCCTGTGCTGTCTGCAGTGTCATCTGCTCTGTCCTGCTCTCTCTCCACAGGCTGCATTCTCCTGCCCCTCGGCCCAGGGCAGGAGGGTGTCAGACTGCATCCTCAGAAGGGCATCCTCAGAAAGGGGATGCTTACCCTCCTCTTCCTAAATAAAAGTATCTTGCTGAGACTCCCTGGGGAAAGCCACCTGTCACACTTTTGCAAGTGCACCTAAAGCTGCCAGCAATAGTAAATCTAGGGAAAGTTTTCTGTAAAAACAACCCACATTCTTCACCTTTGTGTTATGCCAGCGGTGGAACAAGCAGAATGAATGGGAGATAAAGTGAGACTTTACTCTTTTAGTGCCCCACTCCCCGTAGTTATTTTGCTGTGTGTCGTCCTGGAAAAGTGGCCTGGAGTGACTGACTGTAGTCATCTGCTCTGGAAGAGGCAGTCCCAGAGAATGCACATATCCTCCACTGCACAGCCAAAGCTTTTCCTGGGTCTAGGAACATCCTGTAGGCAGCATGCAGCAGTTCAGTACTGTCTGCACCTTCTGTACTCAAGGGTCTCCTTGGCTAGAACCAGAGAATCCTGTTATCTTTTTCATCCATTCCATATCACATGGTGAAAGATTTCCTACCTGATTGCATTGATGAGCTAGGAAGCATTTCCCAAATTAAAACTTAACCAGACACAGGTAGCAAATGGCTCATCAATGCCCTTGTCTTAAGCAGGTTCCATAGTAAGTGACCCTTTTTATAATTCCAGTGAACGTACAGAAAGTTGGCCTTCCAGTGAGTTCTCTCCCTCTTCCTGCACACCTGGTGTATTGTCTGCAGAAGGTTTTTGAAAAACTGATGCTAGTGTGGGTGCCTTTCTTGTCCCTTGAGTTCTACATTTTGAAAGGAAGCTAAGAATGAGAATATCAGTTCTCTTCTCTCAGAGAAGGATCAGATGGCCACAGTGTGGATAATCACTCAGCAAGTGACAGGAGGATTTTAGGGTTGAAGCTGTGGGTGAGAGGAAAAGGAAGAGCATGGTTTTTGTAGATGGCTTTCCTTTTTTGGGTACTGGGAAGACGTTACAAACTAGTTCAGTTCTCTGCTTCCACTTGTCTAGTTTTTTTTGTTTTTTTTTTTAAGTTTTTGAGACAGAGTCTCTCTTTGTAGTTCAGGCTGGTCCTGAACTCAGCCTTGCAATCACAGCAATTCTCTTGCCTCTGCCTCTGCCTCTGCCTCCCTAGTGCCCAGCATTATTGTATGTGGTTAGTGGGGAATCAAACTGAGGACTTCATGCTTGCTAGTCAGGTGCTGGAAGCCCTGAGCTAAATTTCTGGCCCCCCACTTGTCTATCTTTGGCCCCTTTGCTTTCCACTTTCTTACTGTCCCCAAGGTAACTGATGGTGTCTTAAAGAGGAAGGATGAGTGAATAGGGCTGTCAGACTGCATGTGAGCTTCAAATGACGATGTCATCACTGGTGGTCACTCTCTGGTGTGACACTGGTGTGGCTTATCATATGTGTTTCTATGTTCTTCCCAGCCCAGCTCCTGCGGGACTGGCACCTCTCCCTCTGTGACCAGGCGTACATTTCACAGCTAGTCCATTTTCTCACCCTCCCCCAGTTCCTTTGCATTCCACAAGGACATCTCTGCTTCCTGTGCCTCTGCAGAACACCTGGCCACACTTGACAAAGAATATTTTTAAACAAATCAGTGACAATAGATATAAATAAGTGCCATGCAAAGGATAGATGATGTCCTTTCTGGTTGTCTCTACAGGCATAAAACTGATAGAACAGAAAAGTGACGTGATCCTCAAATTCCAGTTGGAAGCTAAACAGCATTCAAAAATCTAGTAAAAAGGGTCAAATGAGAGGAGGCAGATTTGATCAGGGTGGTGGAAAAAAGTGAACATTAGGTGCCAAGGGGTAGGGGTTGTGGTAAAGGTGATATCATGAGATCATGAAGGATGAAGGTGGTTGTAAACCCCTTGGCCCCGCCTGCCTTTTCCTTCCTCCAAAGTGTCCTTCAGATGAAATACTCCTGGTTGAAGGAGGACTAGGGTGCTCACCCTAAATCTGACAACCATGGGTAGGTTGCTTCTTTCTGGATGGTGAAGATCATCCTTGAACACCTTTGATACTCCCTAAGCCTCTTCCTGCTCTGCTTTATGCAGAGCAGTCTTTGGCAGCTAAGTGCAGACTTTGATTAAACACAAAGCACAGTAGATTCTGACAAACAGGGTTGGGATCTCTCTAGTTTTTTACACTGATATATTCATGATGTACAAACTAGACCTATTGTTTGTTGCATAATTGGTGCTCAACAAATACTTGTTGAATGAATACTTGAATATTAACGGCTTCCATGCAGTTGGGTCATGTTTTTGAGTACTGTTTTCAATTAACCCTCATCAAGTTAGCTACAGCTCAGCAACGAAGCAAAGTGAGTAATAAACCTTTTCCCAGATGTACTCGTGACCTGATGAAGTGTCCTCAGGGCATGCATGGTGGTGCTCTAAGAGCCTTCTACTTGGATTACTGTGCTCATTTTTGAAGCAAGATGATACAGATTCTTCTCAAGATGGAAGTAGGTTCTAGGCACAAGAGGATGGCCACTTTCCTCAAACTTATCTGTCTGTTTCCTTTCACATAACACGAGGTCTCTGTACTTATTACCGCATTTCAGAATTTAGAGTAAAACTCCCCTCTCCAGGCATGCATGTTTTATCCTTGAAAACAATGACATGGAAAACACAATATTGGTTGTGGAATAAATTTCACATTAAGTAGTGTATGTGTTAAAGGCATTTACAACCCAAGAGAATGTGGGTTTACATTTCACTATGAATTTATTCAGCTGGTTTTAATAATATAGTTTTTTTTTTTAAGTGGTGGGAATATTTTTCTGTGTGTACATTATGGAATGAGAGACTCTTACAGAAAGAATTTAACACCAGTGGAGCACATGTGTACAGATGGAAAAACATGAGTAATTCCCTTTCATATGCTTTCCAGACTCTCAATATGTAGAGCACCACATACTGACTCAGAGCCAAAGAACCTATCTAATGGGCATCCATTTTGCCAATTGTTATGGACAACAAGATTCTACTTCCTTCCTAACATCCTTCTTCTCCTTTCACAACACTGTAACTTGGCATTTATGGATCATTCTTTGCCGGGTGCTTGCCCCTTCAAATACACTGGACCTTCTCCTCTGCAGAAAGGCTCTGGGACATAAGGAGCTGTTGGTGAAATGGGTCCCTGAGCTCTTGGACACACATTATAGCCATGGGCCACCAACCTTTTGGAGGAAATGTTTCAACACCAAAAGAAGAGGCTCAAACAGAGAGTAAATTTCATATTTCTCCTGTGACACTCGGGAAGCATGAGAGGAGAAACAGCATTGTAATGAAAATGGTCTTTAAATAAGAGTCTGCAGGGAGGAGCCAATTTTCAGTGGGGTACAATTACATTTTTAAAGGACTGTTGAGCGCTGTGGGAAACCCTAGAGATAAAGGACTGAAGTGTACAGCAGAAATCTGGATGGGGAGTGTCAGGTTCTGAAAGTCATCTGTGCAGAAATGTTAGCCTAGGGGAGCAATGGGAGGAAACTGAGGCTGGGCCTGGAGGGGACAGAGAGAAGAGTGTTTGGTGAGAGAAGCAGAAGAATTCATAAGAGGAGGAAAAGGAGGAGGAGAAGCTGCTTGGATACCATGCAAGACACAGAGAACAAGACTTTCCGGAGGCCGGAAGTTGACAGAGGTGCTGCAAAGGTAGGGCTTTTTGTGTCTCTTCTTCTCTCTTGTCTCCCTTAACATCACAACCCATCCCCCACTTTCTCTGGTTCTGCACGCTCCCACAACATGCTGATTAGAAATGATGTTTCTGAGAGAAACAGAAGACATTATGTTATTGGTTTTGGCTTTTAATGTTTAGAAATGTGGCTATTGGTCACTTGCTTTTCTTTATGACAAAGGGATGGCAGGAAATACTTAAGGCACATCTCTCACATGATAAGCACAAAATGGAGGAAGATAATAATGAAAAGGTGTAACAAGTGATAACTTGGGAAAAGGTAGCAACAGACCTGTCAAACCAGATGTACCGACCTTAGAAGCAGGTGACCTGACTTCCCATCCTGTCCCTTTCACACAGCTCTGTGGGAAGGTGATGGTCACCTTGTTCCCTGGGATAAAAGCCCTCCTTTGTTCACCCAGTTACTGTGAGGTCACGCAGCGTCTACAGAGCCTTGGTGAAGGGAGAGTACTATGAGGGGATGTCTGCCTTTTCTCCCCTGAAAGGCTCATGCCAGATGCATATCCTACCTCCCCTGAGACATTGTAATCTGAGGTAACTTCTCTCATCTGCAGCTTCAGAGTCAACCTTTAGACATCAACTATTTGGCTTGACTATTTTAGCAATCTGATCTCCTCAGTGAAACAGCAATCTCCCTGAGAAGAGGAGCTGTGTGATGTACTCGTAGGGTACTCACAAAGATGAAATACATTTAGTTGATAACTCGACTCAAATGTCTCTTGTGACACCCAAAATCATGCAAATTTCTTACTACTCTTTCCATTTGACAGTGGCTTGTGCTAAGGAACACGTTGATTTGGCTTTCGCTTGCGTAATATGATTAAAGTCCTCCAGTCCTGAAGCATTATTTTATAATTGCCACTCAGCATTTCTAAGCATTTTGGACAATTTAGAGTGAAGCAGCTTCTTCCTAGCATGTTACACAGGCAACACTGAACAATGCAGTTAGGGGAAAATGTAAGAGAAACATGGTCCAAACTCCTGAGGCTGACATCTTTTCAACACAAGGCTTCTAATAATTACACAGAGGAATATTTATTTTAGGAGTCTTGCATGCACCTTCATTTCTTCCTCTACTGCTTGTTTTGTGACCCAGAAAATTTTACCATCCTCGCAAGAATAAAGGAGTGTCAGGTTTTCTTGCAGTAAAGGCACTATTCCTCATCAGGGGAAATGGAACCAAATTAAACTTTGTTCTGCAATTCAAATGCAAGCCAACAAAAATTTCCCTGCCTCTAGTTGAATTGGTTTTTGTAATATGCAAAGCAAGCCACTGTAGTATCCCCTGCCTACAAAAACCAAGAGTGGCACTACAACACCTGCCATGTGCCCCAGGTACTCAGAGCATGTAGGCTTTGCCCGTGTCTTTCTCTACTCCAGCAGTATTTATCCCAATACCAAGAAAAAGGTAAGCCAATTCCCCATGGCTTTGCCAAAGTTCCCTGAAATCTAAATTCCATAGCTCACTTACGATGAGCTATTTTTTTTATAGGCTGCCCCAATTCACATAACAGGCATAGGAGAAAGAAGGCTAAGAAAAAGAAGTCCTCAATTTGTATAGTGCTTTGCTGTTTAAAATATGCAATCATAGGCATTTTGTCCTGCAATACTGATGCCTACCAACCATATGAATATGGTGACTTAATTTTGCAGATGAAGATGTGGTTTAGAGATGTGTCATTAGCCTAAAGACACATAGGAAGTCAATATCAAGGCCAAGACTTGAAGCCAGGTTAAATTTCCTGCAAACGCATATTTATTTAGCCCCATAAGGTCATCTCCACGTAAGTGATACTAGGAGCTCAATATTGGTTACACTTCATATTGTGAAAATACATATTCCAAAATTTAACTCAGAAAAAAATGAATATTTATCCAATGCCTACTGAAATGTGCCACATGGCATACTGTGATTTATATATATTATTGCATATAGCCTTAAACATACGTAAGAAAAATTAGTGTTTGAGGTAGGAAGATAAGGTCTTCATCCCTGGTAGGAAAGAGCTAAGGTGCCCAGGGTCTGTTTGCTGGTGTTAAGAATGGACAGTGGGGAGAAATCCTTTTGAGTCAAATACAAAGCCTTAGGCCCAGCTCTGGTCCTAATGAGGCACCAGTGAGAAAACAGAACGAGAGAAGTCGCATCACAAAGTTTAATCGAGTTGTATCTGACCAACATCAGATGGAGAGGATGAATGTCTGCAGTTATGGAAATGGCACATGGGGCTCCTAATAAGGGTCAATAGGTAGGGAGAAGGAAGTTGTTCAGGCAGTAGAGAGCTGGGTGAATAATCTGTCATTTTAATCCTTCCTGGATTTAAAGGGGCTTCAGGGAGTTTGGCTCTTACAAGGGAGTGTGACTCAAAGACCTGACAGTCATGCACTGGGCAAGTAAAATAATGATCGACCACACTACTGTGGGCACTCACAACACTGAGATGAAGAACAGAAAATGCCCCTGCCTTTGCAGCACTTACATCTAACAGGTAATAAATGCACCATTTGCAGACCTCGTTCAAGCTGCAATGGCCTGAAGAGGCCGGAGTCACATATGTAAAATAGATATGGAAGTGCATCAGGAGAATGTCATTTTACGGAGAGTCTGTCCAGATATTACTGCTGCTTTAACTTTTGATCGAACCATAAAAGTGTAGTCACTGCCAAATTGCATGGTGTTCTCAATTACTTGAGTTCAGTTGTCACTGGCAGGAGGTCCTTTGAGGATTATGAATCATTACCTAGACCATGTTATTAAATGGGAAAAATATGTTATAATAGAATGTGACTGTCAGTTTTCAGGGGCATTACAGTCCCCTGGGAACTGAACTGTGCACAGGAGGACGGGGATGATGTGGGGCGAGGGCAGGAGTGTAGGTAATGCGTGAGTTCATTTCTTCTCATAGCTTACATGGTAATGAGGCAGTTTTATCCAAAGTAGCACAAGCAGCATTTGCAGACAACTATCCAAATGACAAGCCTCTGCCAAAATTACATAGTATTTGGATGTTTAGTACTAAAGACTCTGACAATGGGGGGGGATGGGTTTTTATTTCTAGCTGAATCTTTCTGGACCATAAAATATATCTAGACATGCCCTCTCCTTCATAAAGAAACTGCAAGGACATCAAGACTGGTTCTATTACTTCCGAATATCTTCATACCAGGTCTAAACATTTATCCTGACATTATTAACAGTTCCAAGCCCACATTTCATCAAGTGGATATCCACACAAGACAGAATGAGAATGAAAGTGAAAGGAATATTTAAGAAAGGAAATACAACTTGGAAATAAGGATAATGGTGTTTTGAGGGAATTTTTGCAAGAAATTAGAAAACTCAGGCCTAGAGTTGAGGGGCTGGGTGTATATTTAATAAGATCCCTCATCTGGGATACAATTTAAATCCCGATGAGATTCACAATTTTATAGTTCCTAAATTAAAACATAAATAAATAAACTGAACTAATAAAATAGCATTCTTGAATGGCATGCCTTTACGGGAATTTTTCTCTTTCTTTCTCTTTTAATGACATGGGCAGGCTGAGACACCATCACAAACAAAAAATGTGGGAAAACACATTAAAAGTGACTAGAAAAACAACAGAAGACATTCATGGGTGTGGGCAACTCTCTCAGACAATTTTATGAGGAGGATCAAAGTCGTGGGCTTCGGTTCTGTGATGAATGAGGGGTCGCAGCCACCACGAGGGCTGGGTGTCTCTTCAGTGCCTGACAGCTAATGCCCGTGGTGAGAGGGCAGGAAGGTGATGTCCGCCCAAGTGGAGGGCCACCTCTCTGAAATCACCTCCTGGCTTTCATCAAGCAGCAGAGTCAGCAGTGGGACAAATATATTTGATCTGAAGAGTTAAATTCTTCTCAGCCAGCTTTCAGGGATGACCTTACTGTGCTGTGAGCCACCAGCTACACAGATGCATCGGTTAATCCCTGGAGAGTATCAGGAAATGGCTGCAGGAGTGATGCTCCCGTGAGGTGAAAAATGGAGCCAGGCGACCAATAGCCTGAAACTCCCAACACCACCAGGAATCAAAGGAGTCACAAAAGCCAGCTTTAATCAAACTTGATTGCAAAAGACATAAACACATTTGCAGCTGCAGCACAGTATCTTATTAATCGTCACCAGTGTTCCATGAGGTAGGTGCTAATTGTCACTTGTGTCTCGCTGGATACGTCTCGTACCCAGTTCTGCTGTGAACTCAAACAGGGATAAGATGTGAGGAAGAACAAAAGGATCGGGAGGATTTCTAGGCAGTGAAATCTCTTGCAAAATGACACGGCTATGGGGAAAGAAGATAATGCACTGCAAAATTCTAATCCTGACCCTCTCTGGAAAAGAAATCCAATTTTAATAACTACTGCCCAATGAAATGACCATCTTGGCAGAGCTGCGGGCTGTACACACGCCTGAATTTGATTAGACAGCACCCTGAGAAAGGGCTCATCTGCTTTGTCCCTGAGTGCTTCAGTCTGCATGAATGTCTGTCAGGTCTGTATTATTCTGCCTGACATTGTATTCCTGCCCAGCAACATAGTGCTGCATGTTGTGACAATGACCTTACCTTCCAAACACCTTTCATATAAAATGCCTGGTTCGCCAGGGCTCATTATAACCACATATGCCAACTGTTATCCTTCAATCTAGAGAGAGAAATGGCTCAGATTCCAAAAGGAAGGTTATGAATAGATGTCACAGAAGACAGACAATGGAGAAAATATCTAAGATCAAGAGACGGTATCCAAGAGAAAAGCATGATTTGAGGGTCCTGTTTTTGTTCTTTACTTTCAAGTTTCTGTCCTTATTTTTTTAAGCCCTTTCCCTCAAACTGTTAATTACCTCAAGATTTCTCCTTCCACTTACCAGAGCTGCGCACAGGGAAGAGTCTATGTGGTTAATGGGTAGATGGGAGGTGCTCGGGCCCAGGTTCCTTCACTCGTTAGACTGTGACCTGGACGAGTCACATTGCTGCTCCAGGTCTTCCAAGGTGGGATATTTCGGGCTTATTTAACTCCCAAAGAGAAACTAAAAACAAAAGGCCAGCAGTCATATACATTGTGCCCCACCCCCATGCCTCGTGCTCTCTCACCAAACATCTTTGTTTCTCTTGAAGTAACCCTCACTGTTCTCCTCTCACTGTGATTTTGCCAGTTTTCCTTGAGAATGGCCACCTTCGGTTAGATGCCAACTGAAGAGATTTAAGCAATGGCTGGGAAGGCTGGCATTACTTTCCAGCATTAAGAAGTAGAGACAGTTTTTTCCACAAAAGCAGAAAGAGGCAGATACTGTCATCACAGGGATTTCAAAGGTCCCAAACTGGGACTCTATGACTTTGAGGAGTACAGTTTTGGATTTTCTCCAGATAAATACTTAACAATAAAAGACAGAAAAATGCAGAGGTGTATAAATTGGTAATAGTTGAAGCCCAAGTGCTGGCAGTAGTAGTACCAAAGGAGGAAGAAGATTTATACATGTATGTGACATATTGTATTTTTCTAAAAGACCACAGGAACAATATCATTATTTCACATGCTCTTCTGACAGTAGGATTTTGACACTCCTCACTGGCCCAGTGGTGGAACCTGTGTACCCTCTGTCCATGTCAGAGCTGCAAACTGTGCTTTCTCCAACCTCAAGTGGAAGAGATATGACGTCACTTCCAAGGCTTGGTCATAGAAGGGTTACAGTTCTCCCCAGGCTCTCTCTCTCTGGGAATGCTCATGCTTGGGATCCAGCCACTGCAGTGTGAAGAACCCCATACCTCAGAGAGGCCACAGGTAGGTACTCTGGACAACAGCCACAGCCGAGGTCTCAGCCCACAGTCAGAATCAACAACCAGACACACGAGGGAGCAGCCTTCGGATGACTCCAGCCCAGTCGTCTGTCACGTGCTCCAATAGAAAACAAGCGGAGCCAGCTCCAGCCTGAATTATGACAAAGGAACTGTTGGCATTGTCTCAAGCACCGTGTTTTGGATGATTTGTTGCACAGTTATAGTAACTGGTGCTTTCACTGCCAGTGTTAAACATTTTCTCTCCATCAAAGATGTATCTCTTGAAAAACTATAAGTCTAGGGGTTGAGTACAGGGCAATGACAAGGTAGAAGTTGCTCAGCTATGATCTCTTTCTCCTTCAATATTCCTCCTACTAGGGAAACTGGAGGAGGTGGCCACCATCTAGATAAAGACTATATTTCTGCTTTCATAACAACATAAAATTTCTGCTTTTCTGCTCCACCCACACAAACATCAACTAGTACATTTTGTGCGACTATCACAATAACCAGGGAAAATCTCTATTACTAGAAAAATCCACATTTAATTTCTTCTCTATTCACCCTGCCACAACTCCCACCCACCCCCATCAAGTGTTTACAACACATTATTTGAGAATAAGTCTAAGGTGCAAAAAACATAGATTTGGGAAGTTGTCAAGACACAGCTAATACAATACAGAAGTCACTAAAACCAAAGCCTCTTCACGGTGGCTTCAAGCACCGGGCAATGCATGCTGATAGCCAGTGACCAGCGTAACCTGAACTGAAAGAAACAGAGTCCAACTATTTGTAAAAGAACACTTTACATGGAATGTACAGTCATTCATCAATTATTTTCTCCATATTTTTCCTTATTACATCACAAGTAGCTACTATCAAATTTAGGTAAAATATTAAAGTATTCTCTCATTTCTTAAAATTTCTCAAGCTTAGTTTTATATTGTATGTTTTTGTGCTCTCAAGTGCTTAGGATGTTTTAAAATAGTAGTGATAAACTGATCACAATTGTGGTCCTAAGCTGAAGGCGCGGGTTTCACTTGCTCTCACACTGAAGTTCCTTGTGTGTGCTTCTTGTTGTGTTCCAGTTTCCACTGCCATAAAACGACATCTAAGACTTGCCTCATCTGCCTCCAGTATGGGCATGTGTCATTGGTAAAAGCACTCTGGAAAGTGTAGTGTTCCATAAATGTAAGGACAACGGATCCGAGAGTTAGAAAGTCCCACAACCCCAGTGTAGAGCCTTGTAGTCAACTGCTGTCTGATGTGTTAGACTGACAGGTACTTGCCCATGCATGTGCTGGTAGTGCTTCCTGAGGCTTCCTGCTCCATTAACTGATATCTCCTGTAACTGAAATCTTTCCCTCCCCATAGCATTAAATCACAAAAGCAGGGCTTTGCTACTAGACATTAGTTACCTTCAACTAACACTTGGTAAGTACAGATTGTGGCTAAAATTTTCATTTAATCCTCATAATAACTTGGTTTTTTGAGGCAAGGTCTTGCTTTGTAGTTCAGCTTGGCCCTGAGCTCACTATGTGGACCAGGCGAGCCTCGAACTCAGCAATCCTCCTACTTCTGCCTCCTGAGTGCTGGCATTATAGGCATAAGCCACCACACCTGGCATTGTGGTATGTGGTTCTGATTGCTGGTGGACGTGAGTCACCATGCCTGGTTTTGGGGGATATGGTTACCGGGGATCGAACTTGGGACCTTACACTTGCAAAGCAGGCACTAGAACCACTGAGCTAAATCCTCATAACAGCTTTTAACATCAAGTAGCTAAGTGTTTTGCCCAAAGCCACAAAGCTTGAAAGAGGGCAGTCAAGGGATCCAAACCCAGGTTTCACACTAAATAACCCAGGATTCTCTTTTCTCCTAGAGGAGGTTGAAGATCTCCTTATCTTCCACCAGGGGAACAGACTTTAAAAATAAGTCATACCAGCTAATTGATAGCAAAAGGAAACTGGTAGCTCTTCCTTTTCATATGCCCTTTTTACAGATGTCTTATATGTTCATTGCATCTGCCAATTTTTTAAGGCTATGAACTTTGCAGTTCTTTTACTAAGACACTTTATGTTTTGGGGTAGCTTTAACTTTCAAGTAATATTACAAAGGAACTACGGGGTTCATCACCCCCTTCTCAACTTTTATTTTATTTATTTATTTATTTATTTTACATTAGTTTTCTGTTTGTGTAATCTAAAAGTATGTTTCCCATAAAATTCTGTTATACCATTTATTATCACACTGAGTAAAATGATAATTCCCCATATAGTAGTGGATATAGGATCAGAAATAAATTTCTAGGTCTGCTTCTTGGACTGACTGTGGAAATGCTGCCTGGACTATATGGAGGCCGAAAGTCAGTATGTACTCTGTGCTGAGCAGGGAGCGTCCGCGTCCAATCTCTCCTCAAAGAGTAGCAGTCCCAGAGCAACGCCATATCTCTTGCCACTGGGGCAAGCCCGACAAAACCCGAAGAAGCAACCTGAGAAAAATAAATGCTTGCACACGGGTATGGGAGTGATTTCAGTACTTTATAATTCAGAGCCTGTGTTAAAACTCAAATTCCAAATGGAATTCAACAGTCACTAAATATAGTTTTTATTTCTATATTTGTCAGTATTTCTAGGATTTTAGAAAAATCTAAACATTTTCAAAATGTTTTTCCAGGACATTCTTTTTTGGCACTGAGCCATTTGGGGAAGGTTTCTCTCTCCTCCCTGGAAGTGGCTATGTGAGAAATGTGAAGACTTAGATTTGTTCTGTTGTTTTATTGTTCTAACTGGCCCCTGACATGCAGCAGGTGACGATTCCAAGGGCCTGATTGAAAAACATCTTTGAGGTGTGTGCTTGGTGGCTCGTGAGAAAGGGTCCACAGGGGCGCAGCTGTTCTCTGCGGCGCTGCCTCGCGGTGCAGTGTGCGGGCGGAGCTCCGGGAAGGCCTGCCAGCCTCTGGCCTGTGGTCAGCAATCTCTGGAACTTCTGGTTACACCAAGTTGTCAGAGATAATGAGACTTTGGAGGAACTGGCCTTTGATAAAAGGAGCAGTGAAGCATTAAACCAGGGCGCTTCTCACGGCTGAGCAGCTGTGCGCCGCCCAGGTGTTACCCTGCAGGTTTCTCCCTTTAGAGTCTGGTCGCGATCTGTTTTCACAGGTGCGACGGTGGGGGGTGGGTCAGCCGTGTTTGTGAGGGCCGAGCGGTGGGTCTTCTAGAGAGCAAACCGCTGTCAAAGAAATTACTCAATACCAGCAGCTGGCTCCCGCAGGTTACCCAGCTTGTCCACATATCCCTGCTACCACTTCGGACTGCAGGTCGGCAGCGGTGGCGTCACCTGGAGCTTGTGAGCGCTGCAGACTCTCAGACCCCACTACAGACTTTCTAAACCAGGCCCTGGATGGAGGAAGATTGTCAGGCAATGTGCATGCCCGGGCGCAGTGTTCCTCCAACTGGAACGAATGCACGGAGGCTGGACTTGGCCTTTAGAATTGTGTATGCTTTCTGGGCCCTTCGGCCTACTAATCTGGTCTTTGTTTTTGTATGTTCTTCTGAGTCTCAAAAGCTTGCATGTGTTTTATCTTGTACTACAATCCAGATGGGGTACAGTTTAAGCACAATGTGTGTATTGTCAAAGCATAGTGCACAGACGCTCAGCGTAGGCTCTACTTGAAAGCACCTTGGAAATACAAAACCTCATCCCTTCTCCAGACCTACTGGATCAGAATCTAGATGTTAACGAAATCTATGAATCATGTACATCATTAAAGTCTAAGAAGTTCCAGTGTGTAAAACTCACAGATTTCTTCCTTTTAGTAGATGTAGTTTATTT